>CM021104.1:478977946-479208124 GCA_007115665.2 Sequoiadendron giganteum
TCCTCTTTGAGGTTTCTCTCTCTCTCACTCACTCCTTCTATCTCTCTACCCTCTACCCTCTACCCTTTATCTCTCTCCAACTCCCTCCCCCTCTCTCTCTCTCTCAAGTCTCTCCCTCCTACCCCCTCTCCCTCTCTCAGGTCTCTCTCTCTCACTTACTCCCTCTATCTATCTCCCCTCCATCCTTAACCCTAAACCCTTAACCCTTAAACCATCTACCCTCTACCCTTTACCCATTATCTGTATCCAACTACCTCCCTCCATCTCTCTCTCTCTTAAGTCTCTCCCTCCTACCCCCTCTCCCTCTTTGAGGTCTCTCACTCACTCAATCCTTCTATCTCTCTCCCCTCTCCCCTCTACCCTCTACTCTTAACTCTTAACCCTCTACCCTCTATCTCTTTTCCACTCCCTCCCTCTATCTCTCTCTACTTTACCCTTAACTCTAAACCCTAAACCCTTAACCCTTAAACCCTTAAAAACTCTATCCTCTACCCTCTACTTCTCTTTATCTCCTCCCCCTCTATCTACCTATACCTCTCTTTGTTTTTATCTCACCTCTCTCTCCCTCCCTACCTCTCCCTCTATCTCTGCTTTCATATCTCCTTCTCTCTACCTATTTCTCTCTCCCTCCTTGCCTCCTCTCTCAATATCTCCACCTTCTTTCCCTCTCTACTCTCTCTATCACCTCTCTCTCTCCTCTCTACCCTAAACCCTTAACCTTTAAACCCTAAACACTAAAAACCCTCTACCCTCTACCCCTCCTCTCTCTCTCTCTCTCTCTCTCTCTCTTTCAATTCTCTCCCTCCTACCCCCTCTCCCTCTCTTAAGTCTCTCTCACTCATTCATTCCTTCTATGTCTCTCCCCTCTACCCTTAGCCCTTTACCCTTAACCCTTAAACCCTTAAACCCTCTACCCTCAACCATTAACCATCTACCCTTAACTGTCTACCCTCTATCTCTCTCTCACTCCCTCCCTCAATCTCTCTCAAGACTATCCCTCCTACACCCTACCCTTAACTCCTTGAACCCTCTACCCTCAACCCTAACCATCTACTCCTTAAACCTCTACCCTCTATCTCTCCCACTCCCTCCCTCTCTCTCTCAAGACTCTCCCTCCTACCCCCTCTACCCTCTACCCTCTATCTCTCTCCAACTCCCTCCCTCTCTCTCTCTCAAGACTCTCCATCCTACCCTCTCTCCCTCTCTTAGGTCATGTAGAGGTGAGAGAGATAGAGAGAGGGAGTGAGTGAGTGTGTGAGAGAGATTAAATCATCTACCTTCTACCCTTAACCCTCCCTCCCTCTGTCTCTCTCCCACTCCCTCCCTCTGTCTCTCTATCTCTCTGTCTCTCTCTTTCAAGTATCTCCATCCTACCCCCTCTCCCTCTCTCAGGTCTCTCTCTCACTCACTCAATCCATCTATCTCTCTCCCATCTCCCTTAAACCCTATACCCTCAACCCAATACCCTGAACCATCAACCCTATAGGTCCTCAACCCTATAACCTCAATTCCCAACCATCTACCCTATACATTGGATCCTCAACCCTCATCTATATTTTTCCCTCCCTCCTCTTCTCTCCTTATCTCTATCTCACTTATCCCTCCATCTCTCCCTCCACCCATCCCACCTTCTTTCCCCTAATCCCTCAACCCTCTACTCTCAACCCTTAAAACCTTAAACACTCAACCATATACCCTAAACCCTCAACCCTAAACCATTAAATACTAAACCCTTAAACCCTCTACCCTCTACCCTCTACCCTATACCCTATACCCTCAACCCCATACCCTCAACCCTAATCCCTCAACCCTTAACCCTCAACCCTTAAACCCTCAACCCTCAACCCTCTACCTTCAATCCTAAACCATTAACCCTAAAACCTCAGTCCGTGTACCTTTTACCCTATATGTTGGAACCTAAATCCTAATCCATCAACCCTATATCCTCAACCTTAAACTCTTGACCCTCAACCCTTAAACCCTCTACCATCTACCCTATGCATTAAACCCTTAACCCTCAATTCTAAACCCTCAACCCTCAACCCTTAATCCATTAATACTCAACCCTTAAACCCTAAATCCTCAACCTTTATACCCTCTACCTTATACATTAGACCCTCAACCCTAATCCTTCAACCATATACCCTTAAACCTATACCCTAAATCCTCTACCCTCAATCCTAAATCCTCAACCCTAAACCCTAGACCCATAAACCTTCTACCCTCTACCCTCAACCCTCTACCCTTAACCCAATACCCTATAACCTCAACCCAATACCCTAAACCATCAATCGTATACCCTCAATTATCAACCCTCTATTCTATACATTGGATCCTCAACCCTCATATATATCTATATCCCTCTCTCCTCTTATCTCCTCTCTATCTCACTTCTTCCTCCATCTTGCCCTCCATCTCTCCCTCTATCCTTCCCTCCCTCTCTACCCTAATCCCTCAACCCTTAAAGCTTTAAACAATCAACCCTCACCCTGATACCCTCTACCCTAAACCCAATACCCTCTACCATCAACCCTATACCCTCAAACCTTAAACCCTTAAACCCAAGTAAAATCTCTACCCTAATCCCTCAACCCTCAACCATTAATCCCTCTACCCTCTACCCTCAACCCTCAACCCTCTACCCTCTACCCTCAACCCTCAATCCTCAACCCTCAACCCTCAACCCTCAACCCTCAAACCTCAACCCTCAACCCTCAACCCTCAACCCTTAAAACCTATACCCTCTACCATATACATTAAACCCGCAACCCTCAACCCTCAATTCTCAACCCTTGACCCTTAATCCCTCAACCCTAGGTAGGTAGGAAAACATAGGTGAGATACAAAGTGATGAAGGGAGAGGTAGGTAAACAAAGGGATAGGGGAGATAAATATAGGTAGAGAGAGAAGGAGATGTAGTGAGAGGAGAGATAGAGAGAAGTGGAGAGGGGAGGGAGGGACAGGTAGGGAGGAGATAGAGGTGTGTGTGTGTGTGAGTGAGAGAGAGAGAGAGAGAGACGGTTGAGATATAGAGTGATGGAGGGAGAGGGGAAATAAAGATAAAGATAAAGAAAGAGGAAAGGAGATGTAGAGAGATGACAGATAGAGAGAAGTAGAGAGTGGAGGAATGGTGGGAGAGGAAAGGAGGAGATAGAGGTGAGTGTGTGCGAGAGGGAGAGAGAGAGTGAGAGGAGAGAAAATGAGGGGAGAGAGGAAGGGGGAGAGAGAGAAAGAGATTAGAGAGGGAAGGGGGGAGAGATAGAGAGTAGAGAGTGAAGGAGAGAGTAAGAGAGAAAGAGGGGTTAGGGAGAGAGTGGTAGGTAGTGGAGGGAGAGGTAAGTAGAGAGGGAAGGAGAGAGGGATGGAGAGAGGGATGGATAGGAGGGAGAGAGGGAAGGAGGGAGAGTGAGATGGAGAGAGTGGTGAGATAGAGATTTGAGACGAAAGGAGATAATGAGAAATAGAGATAAAGAGAGAGAGGGAGGTTGGAGGGAGGAAGAGTTAGAAAGGGATAAGTGAGACATATAGAGGGAATGAGGGAAAGTGGGATAGAGAGAATAGAGATTTAGAGAGGAGGGAGTGAGAGGGAAGGAGGGAAAGTGGGAGAGAGGGAATGGTGATTTAGAGAGGAGGGGGTGATAGGTAGGGATATAGATAATGGTGAGATAGAGAGGGACAGAGAGATAGAGAGAGAGATAGAGAGTAGAGAGGGAAAGAGGTAGGGAAGGAGGCATAAGTGAGATAGAGAGGGATGGAGAGAGAGTGATGGAGGGAGAGGTATGTATAGAGAGGGAAAGAGAGAGGAGAGATAAAGAGTAGAGAGGGGAGGGAGGGAGGGAGAGGTAGGTAGATAGAGGTGTGTGTGTGAGTGAGAGAGAGAGAATGGTGAGATATAGAAAAAGATCAATTGAGAGAGAAAGAGAGGGATGGAGGGAGGGACAATAGTGAGAGAGATTTGGATGAGAGACAAAAAGAAGGGAGGGGAGGGTGAGGTCGAGAGAGGGAGGGAGAGGAGAGATAGAGAGAAGTAGAGAGGGAAGGAGGGAGGGAGGGAGTGTTAGTGAGGGAGATAGAGGTTTTTCTATGAGAGAGAGAGAGAGATAGAGAGAGTGGTGAGATAGAGAGGGGAGAGTGAGAGGGAGGGAGAGAGAATTATGAGATAGAGAGGAGAGAGTTAGAGAGAAAGTGGGGGAAGAGAGGGATAAAGTGTGAGAGAGAGATGTAGGTAGAGGGAGGGAGAGGAAAGATAGAGAGTAGAGAGGGAAAGAGGTAGGGAGGGAGACATAAGTGAGATACAAAGTGATGGAGGAAGAGGTAGGTAAAGAGAGAGAGAGGAGAGATAAAGATAAGTAGAGGGAAGGAAATGTAGAGAGAGAAGAGATAGAGAGAAGTAGAGAGTGGAGGGAGGGAGGCAGATTTAGGGAGGAGATAGAGGGGTGTGTGAGAGAGAGAGAGGGGAGAGAGAGAGAGGAAGGGAGGGAGAGAGAGAGAGGAAGGGAGGGAGAGAGAGAGAGAGGAAGGGAGGGAGAGAGAGGGAGTGGAGAAATAGAGAATAGAGAGAAGGAGAGAGAAAGATGATACTACTTGTTGACTACTAAAATTTGACCTCCTGATTACTAGAATTTGAATTGCTGATTACTGAAATTTGACTAAGTCTGAAATTTTTAAGATCTTCCAAAAACTAGAATTTGCATTATAATTCCTAGAGATATGAAACCACTCTCAAACATCCTACCTATATACATGTAATATAACTTAAAGTATAGAATTATACTTAAATGTTTATTTCATTTATATAGTTTCCCTGGAAGAGAAAGCGAAAATAAAAGAGTTTAGAAAAATGTATTCCAAAATTCATTCCAAAAAGAAAGAGAACTCACACTTCTCCACTCATTGCAAAATTCAAGCCATTTGGCAGATGCCAAATTTGGCTCTCGCCAAATGGTAAAGCCATTTGGAGAGCCCCAAATTTGGTGAGCGCAATATGGCCTATTACGGTTTTTTTTGCAATTTGGCACCAAAATTGTGTCACAAATTGGTGCACTTACCCACATGTGAATTTTGATAATCTGGTTAGAATCAGTTCTAGAGAAGTTGAGACAGATCTTCCTAGAATCATAAATCCTTCAAATTCAATCTGCAGAGGTTGTCAGATGGGAAAATAGACAAGAACCAGTTTTAAAAGAAAGGATCAATCTTCTATCGGAATGCTTGAATTAATCCATACAAACCTCTATGGTCCTACAAGAATAGAAATCCTAAGTGGTGACAGGTACTTTATGCTTTTAATTGATGATTACTCTAGGATGACATGGGTTACATTTCTTAGAGAGAAGTCTCAAGCTCTTGATAGATTCAAGGTGTTTAAGGAAATATTAGAAAATGAGGAAAATTTGAGAATCAAATGCTTAATATCTGATAGAGGTGGAGAGTTTACATCCGGTGAGTTCAATGCATTATGTGAAGAGCATGGCATAAAAAGGGATTTTTCTGCTCCTAGAACCTCGCAGAAAATTGGAGTTGTAGAAAGAAAGAACTAGATTGTGCAAGAGGCATCTAGAACAATGATGAAAGAATCAAATGTTCCTAATGTGTATTGGAGAGAAGCTATTCATACTACTGTTTACATTCTTAACAGAGTTCAAATTAGAGGTAACAACACTAAGACTCCTTATGAGTTATGGATTGGTAAGACTCCTACTATAAAATACTTTAAGGTATTTGGTAGTAGATATTACATTAAAAGAGATGAAGAAAATATTGGAAATTTTGATGCTAGATGTGATGAAGGAATTTTCCTTGGTTATTCTATTAATGACAAGGCTTATAGATGCTTTAATAAAAGACTAAGAAAAATCATTGGAAGTACTAATGTCAAGGTTCATGAAGCTATGTATAGATCGGTGGAAATAACTAAAATTGAACTTGATGAGCCTATCCATGTACAAATACAAAAAGAAGAAAAGGAAGAGAAAGAACAAAGTGAAGAAGAAGAAGAGACTCTGGAACCTGCACTCAAGACTCCTAAATATGTTCAGAGGAATCACCCGGAGGAGCAAATAATTGGAGACAAAAGTGAAGGAGTGAAGATAAGAAGAAAAGTGGTTGAGGAATATTTTTTTTTACTCTCTAAGATTGAACCAAAGACTGTGAATGAAGCATGTAATGATGAAATTTGGATGGGAGCAATGGAAGAAGAACTACAATAGATAGAAAATAATGAGACATGGGAACTAGTTCCTAGACCTGCAAACAAGAATGTAATAGGTTTGAAATGGGTATACATAAAAAAATTGAATGAAGATGGTGAAGTGGTAAGGAATAAAGCAAGACTTGTATGTAAAGGATATTCCTTTTTCACCTATAGAAAGGATGGAGGACATTTAGATGTTCTTGGTATTTGCAACTCATAAATACTTCAAAGTATATCAAATGGATGTCAAATCTGTATTTCTAAATGGGGAACTAGAAGAAGAAGTATATATGGAGCAACCAGAAGGTTTTTCATTGTCAAACAAACTAGACATGGTTTGTAAGTTTAAAAAACATTATATAGATTGAAGCAAGCTCCCAGAGCTTGGTATGCTAGATTGGATAGATACTTGACAAAGAAGGGATTCAACAAAGGGTCCATAGACAACAATCTTTACTTCAAGGTTGAAAAAGACAAGATACTGACAGTTGTGGTATATGTTGATGACATCATTTTTGGTGGAAATGAAGGTATGTGTAAGAATTTTTATGAAGAGATACAAAAATAATTTGAAATGTCTATGATTGGTGAACTAAATTTATTCCTTAGACTTCAAGTTAATCAAATTGAAAAAGTAATATTCATTTCTTAATATAAGTATGCTAATGAATTGTTAAAGAAGTTCAGAATGGATGACTCTAAACTAGTATGTACCCCTATGGTAACTAGATGCAAGTTGAGTAAGGATGATGAATATGCTAAAGTTGATTAGAGCATGTACAGGTCCATGATAGGTGGATTGTTGCATCTTATTACTACTAGACCAAAAATTATGCATGCAGTATGTTTAGTTGCAAGATTTCAAACAAAACTGAAGGAAACACATGTTACATTTGTAAAGAGGATATTCAGATATCTTAAAGGAACTACAGACTATGGGCTATGGTATCCGAAGGACAATGATTTTACTTTGAATGCCTACACTAATGCTAATTGGGATGGATGTGTAGATGACCGAAAGAGTACAAGTGGAGGAGCATTCTTCCTTGGAGTCTAGATTAGTTTCATGGTTGAGCAAGAAACATTATTCAGTTTCTTTATCCACTACAGAAGCAAAGTATATTGCAGCAACATCTTGTTGTACACAAGTTATGTGGATGAAGCAAAATTTGATGGACATAGGGGTGGTGAGTGATGAACCTACTTCTATCTTTTATGACAATACAAGTTCTATAAACATCTCAAAGAATCCAGTGATGCATTCTAGAACAAAAAATATATCTATCTAGTATCACTTTTTGAGGGAGAAGGTGTTGAGGAATGAAGTAAGACTTGAATATGTACCTACCAAAGAACAATTTGCATACACATTCACTAAGGCCCTTCCAAAGGATACTTTTGAGTATCTGAGAGGGAAGTTAGGGGTTTTTACCCCTCCTTCTTTGAACTAAGTGCACATGGAGGTGCATCAATCCAGTGGATTCACATACCTTTTTATTCTAGACTGATGATTGGGGTCTACTCCTCAAGGGAAGTAGAGAAGAGCATTGTTGCAGTATGTGATGTGGATGTACTCCTTAGGGGGAGTGAACAGATCTTTATATGGCAAGAATTTCCTTTTCCATTAATGTTAAAGGGGGAGAGAGAACATGTGAAAAATTTATACTTTGTAGGTTGTCACTTCTAAAAATCATGTAGGATATGGGAGAGAGATCATGTGAAAATTTTATGCTTGGCAGGTTGTCGCTTCTAAGAATCATATATGTTGAATTTGATGGTTTTCCACATCATGTGCTTTCATAAATGAC
The DNA here is from genome assembly GCA_007115665.2 of Sequoiadendron giganteum. NCBI lineage: Eukaryota > Viridiplantae > Streptophyta > Pinopsida > Cupressales > Cupressaceae > Sequoiadendron > Sequoiadendron giganteum. Next base: position 478,985,948 of record CM021104.1, read on the forward strand.
AAATGGGGATTATTTCAAGTATGGATGTGTTTGGTGGTGTTTTCATTAATGTTGTCATTGATGTCAACACTGTACAAGTTGAGTAAGTCATGTTTTGCCAAGTACTTTTGAGAAAATTTGAAAGTTGTGTTGAAGTATGTTTTGAGTGTGACCTGGTATTGTGGTTTGCATTTTCTCTATGTTGACCCAATACCTATTTGGATCTGAAGGTGTTTTTATAAGCTTAAAAGGATTGCATATTTTGAGTTTTAGCTTCTAGTTGGATGGAGAGTAAAAGTTATGTTCACCGGTGTGAGAACTAGTTTGTCAGAATTATCTGGTTGTTGACTGGGAGAGAAGTTTTGGCTCCATAGTCTTCTGGTATTTGGTTTCAGATCTTGTAGATCTGGGAGATTACTATTTATGATGGTTTCTATGTTCTGAAAAAATTTCTTGTGGTTCGGCGCTTTGGAAGACCTGCTCCAGAGCTCTTATGTTTTTGCTGGTTGTCCCGATTGAACTAGTAAAGTGTTCTCTATGAATGAATTTTGTTGAAGTTGTTGTAGATGTATCTGATTGGTTCTCAGAGATGATAAAATAACTGGTGAAGTTTTTTGAGTAATCCACATTTGATTATCCTGTTGATGATGCATGTACTTCAAATATCATCGGTGTTTTCATTAGGTTTGGTCAACCTAGTGTCTACACGTTACATTTGATTTTTGCATTGACTTGAGGAAGCATGTGCATGATCAAAGATGTTATTTGGGTCCTAAATTAAATATGTATTTGATCCTCTCAATTCTCATCCACCGCAAGAATGTTGAGCAGCTAACCTAGTTTGAATTTGTATAGACGACCTTGATGAATGGTTCTAAGGTTGAAGATGGTATAAAAGCAAGTTAAGTTGTGGGGAATTTCATATCCATCCATCATTCGATTCAAGCAAGAGAAGAGTGTACAAACAAGTGCAAAAAAAAGAGTGTGGAAGAGAAAACTATGGCAACAAAGCTTCTTCATATTCATAATCTTCAGATCAAGTTGTGAAGTGTGTGTAATTTCTAGTGGTGGATCTTTATCTATTTCTTTGTATTTTTTTGTAGGCAGTGAGCCTCCTTTTCTGGACAGTGAGTTCTAAGGTAGTGAGTCCTTAATTTGGGCAGTGAGCCTATGTATCCAGTATTGAATTCTACTATATTGTGAGTTAATCCTCACCATGGCTTCTCCCTCATTAGGTTTTTCCACATAAATCTGGTCTTTAGTGTTGTGTTTCTGTTATTTGCATTTCATGTTCACACTTAATAATAGATTTAAGATAAAGTGGAATTGATTAAGTTCAAAAGTAAAGAATTTGTTACAACTGATTCACCCCGCCTCTTAGTTGTCTTGTGCATTTCAATAGAAAAGGAATTCCTAAGGATAGTGAGGAGGTAGTTATTACATTTTTGAAATAAAATTGTAGCTTAAACAAGTTATTTTCTATCAAAATACAACATTATAACTTAAAAAGTTAGTCATCTTATGATTGAATATCAATGTAAATTTTATCTTGGAAGGTAATATTAGTTTATTTTCTAGATATGTACTACTAATAGAATGTCTTTTGAGTAATAAAATTTATTATTCTACCTCCAAAACCTATTTTATTGTGTGTAATCTGGTACTTGATATTATTTTGGTGATTTTATTGCATGAATCCTTAAATGAACATCTTATCTTTAACACCTTTAAATAAAAAAAGGTATATTTTGAGTAGATTGTAGTTCAAGTTAACATGTAAGAAACTTATATCTATGAAAAGTACTTGAAATCTTTCTTCCTTCTAGGACTGTCACAAACTTAACCTTTCAATGAAACATTGATACATGAGTATGTTGAAACTTGAGCTGTATGAACACATTCGAGTCATTGGAATTTTGCTTGTTTAAATAGTGGTATAGGTCTTAGAAGATATTTTGATGCATCTCCTTAGTAATCTTAGTTTTAATTTCAAGCTATTTCCCTATCATTTTCCTCAATAAAAGTAGTAGTTCAAGCTATTTTAGGTGATTAAAAGCAAGGGAACTAACCCTATTTGGAGGTTGACTTCAACTCATCAAATGTCACTCATTGAGAACTCATCCCATGTTTCACTAGATTGTTGAGTAAATCACTTGGAAAGGGTTCAAATCCAAGTGATAAAATGTTTATTTGTGGGCTCATAAAATTAAACAATCTTAATTAAATAGAAAGGTTATTATTTTTCTATATTCCCAAGTGATCCCACAATAGTGGTTTACACTTTCTAGGAGATCCTGATTTTTGCTGAAATCACCTATTTTTAGAAAATATAAGGATTTAAGCCTTGAAAAGCTTCATTTAAAGGATTCCAATTGAATAGAGTTTGATCAAACTACCTTAGATCAAACCCCCTTGGATAGAAACCCGCTATTTTTAAACCATACCTATAACATAGTCTCCTTTAAACCTATCAAAATGTTGATAAAAAACCACTTTTGATTTACCTTTTGGGGCATCAAATGAATTCATTTAAAATTTATTTTTTGTAAGTATGTATTCCTTATTATAATCTTCTCAAAAAGTATAGTTTTAAATAAATTTGATTTGATTATTATATTTATTTTTTATTTCTTGTGAAGGTAGGTTTTCACCGAAAATCAAGCTCTCTATTCTTCACATGTGGAAAAATAGCAGATAATAAAAAAAAAATTGAAAAATATCTGTGCACTAGATATTGATGTCCTTGATCCAACAAGAAAAATAAAATTGAATTTCAATACATACAAAAAAGTTATGTTTTAGCTAGTAAATCATGTCTAAATTATAGCTGGTTTGATTTTGAAACTTAATTAAGAAAAAAATATTCAATGAAATGCTATGAAACCAATTCCATGCACTATATATCATAGTTACAAATCTAAATTCGAAAAAAATAAACTTTCATCATTCATAGAAAAAAAGTTATGTGTTAGCTAGTCACATTACTCTTTGAAAATGGTGTTTACTATTAAGAACTAGTTTTCAAAGGAGATGGAAAAAGAAGTGCAATCTAATTCCACTTTTTTTGAAAAAAATATAGTTAAAATCTATAGACAAAATGTCACAAATCACTAGTTTGCATTGTCTTCAAATTCCTCATGGTTTAGCTGCTATAGGTTCCCGAAAGTGAATATTTAGTGTTAAAAATTCAGTTCAATGTCTAGTTTGGCCAAAAATTGTAAACCAGTATTGTGGGATCACCCTCCCCTTTGTGTGAAGCCAATATTCAAATTCTAATTATTTTATAATAAAAAATAGAAAATTAACAAGTCTAAAACAAAAGTCTAATATTTTTTTCCATGTCACCTACAACTAGATTTCATTTGAATTATGAGTGGAATTACTTGAAAAAATACTTTTCTATAAAACACATGCATCCAAAATCCATATCAAGTTGGAGAAACCTCCCATAAAATTTAACATGTAAGTCAAGAAGACAATGATAGTGATAATGATAATCATCCTAATCAAAGTGAATATTCACATGACTATCATGATTTCCTTAACTCTAAACAAGGGTGTAATTTAATAAATTAATTCATACATCAAAATAAGGATGAAATTGTTAAAAGTCTCATGGAAACAAGAGCCAAATTACCTCTCAACTATAAATTTAATAACATTATTAATTGAGAACCATCCAACCAAAATCCTACCAACACCAATGTTGACCAAACTCATATTGACCTAGATAATGTTAATCCAAAAGTACCTAGGCTCACATTAAAGAAAAATCACAACATGATCCCTTACATCATGACAAAAAATCCTCATTACATATGGTTCTATGGAAAACCAATCCATTATACCAATTCAATCCTAATAACCAAAATCCTCAACAAATCAATCCAATCATAATAACTAAAAACCTTGATGGGTTCCATAATTGCCCTTGTGTATTGTTATAATTTCCTATTTCATAAACATTTTCCAAAGAAATTACTATTAGATTATTAATAATTTGTATTTATATTTAATTAAAAGCACTATATTAGTTGTATAATGTTTTGATAAATTTTTATGTGTTAAGCTAATTGTTTTCAAAATTTGATAGTTTAATATGTTGTTTATAATGATATAGAGTATAAATATTTTTGGAGCTAACTCTACATGAAACAAGTAAGAATGACAACCTATAAACAAGTTTGAAGCATGTCTACAATAAAAGGAGAAAGTTCTTGCCATTAAAGGAGTGAGTACATGTATCCAACAATATTAGTCACTGATGACTAATTAGCAGTGGTAACTTCTACACAAGATATAGAGGAACTCCAACAAAGAAGAAAAATAGTGGAAAACATGATAGAGATACTTTAGAAAGATTCAAGTGAGAATCAAATTAGTTACACCACTCATATTCATTCCTTTAAAATTTTTTTTTCTCTGATTCAACTATTGGAGTGTTGTATTGAGAGTGTTCTTCCTTAAGCTTAATTGTATTTATTATTATATTTCTATTTTCATTACTAGAATAAGATAGTAATCCTATTTCATAGGAATTGAGTTGACAAGTGTAGAATAAGTTGTTAAGAGTCCAATAAGTTTGAAATATCTAGAGTTAATCTATATTATGTATATTTTTCATATCAAGGGACATATAGAGATTTCCAACAAGTTGTACTATTTTTTTGAACAAATAATTCAAAAAAAAATCTCCATTTAGTTAATTGTGAGATGAACCATAGAAGGATCCAAATTAGTGAATGCTTTATGAATTATATGAAAAGTATGAATACCCAAGCAAGGGCCTACTTGAGGTGAATTGCGGCTCCATTTTAATTTTGTTAAGATTGATAATTTTAGTAGTCTAAGTTAGATTTATTTTTTACAAATAATTTTCTATTATAAATGAAGAACCCATTAAGTTGTACCATTAGTAATAAACCAATAGAAACTACTATACAATTCTTGTTTGATTGAAATTTATAGATAGATTTCCTTATGATTGTAAAGTTTATTTTCCTACTATATGCAATTTCCTAGGATAAACGTCACAAATATTTAGTCGTACATACATAACTAACACCATTCAAGAAGATTACATCACTGGGTTTGACATGATAAATGTAGCATATCATAATTAGTAAGGTTATTGATAAGGAATTATAGTATTCTCTGAGTTGAGTGCATGCCCCTACTATATCATATTTGTTGACTAATGATGGTGCTCAACATTTTTGGCACTATTTCAAGGGATGGTTCAAAGATCTAGTGTTTCTGATTTTTTAAAATACATTTTACTACTTTCCTAGCACAAAATTATACTTTCAACATTTATGACCCATAGCCATTAATACAAATACTAAACTATCTACTAACACTATACAAGAAGGTGAATATGAGATCTAGAATCATTGCATGTGGTGGAGGAGACATCCCCTAGGGTATTTCTTCTATATAATAGATGTAGTGTCATTCTGTGATTGATCCTTTTCATGATGTTTGATAAATGATGTTTTGGGTTGTTTAGTTTAAGTTGTTATTAAATAATATTTAAGTTGCCTTGGGTAATTAGAATAAATTAAATTATTAAGTTATCTATGTTTGATGTAGAATTAAATATATAATTAAATAAATTATGCTATTAAATGGGTGTATATGTTGTGTTTGGATAATTAAATTATTAAATTATAAAGTGCTTTCACAATTAAATATAGAGATAAATTATTGTTAAAGTTAAGTTTTAATTAATAAATTTAATTTGCGAAGAAATTTTCATGGAAAAAAATTAAAATTAATATTAATTTTGGATGAAGATAAATGATAAAGAAATAGAAACAATTAAAAAGTGGGAAAAAGACTTGTTGAAACACATACGTGACATCGAACTGGATTTTGATTTGGAAACTTCTTGTTTTTATGAGTCTTTTGTTTGCTTTTTGTTTTTGAAAAAAGAAGAAGTTTTCCTTATTATCATTTTGAAGGGATTTTTGGGGGGTGGGGGAGAGATGTTTGGTTTTCGAATGGAAAAACTCGTCTGCAAGATTATTTTGTCAAAATAAATATATTTGATTGATTGTTTTTCGAAGGATAATCTTTCTCTGCAAAAAGATGTTTGTAAAAAGTTTGGCTTTGGTTTGTTGAGGATCTCGGACGTGTGTTTTTGAAATTCTGGATTGAAGGTTTTCGGAAAAGCAGAAACTGTAACGAAAGATTGATCTCGGCTTCAAGTTTGTCCTTGACCAGGCGTTGGATTCCAAGTTGGTTGTGTCTCTGTTCTTTATTTCGAAGCTTTGTGCTTTGCATCCATACTCTGCCTTGATTGTTTGGCTGTGACATTTCTGGTCCCAAACCTTATCTGGTCTGTGTTGTACTTTTTAAATATGTTCGTGGCATTCGATTTATTTCGTGTGCTTGGTTTTTGAGTTATGAACTTTGCTGCATGTATATCGATTGTTTGGGATCCGATATATTGTAGTTCGATAGAATGCAATCATGTAGTATTCGATCTATTGTAATAGTTTACCTTAAGTAGTGATTTTGTTTTCTGTTCTTGCATCGAATGTCATGTACTTCGATTGTGTTTGGCCACTATGTGCTTCTAATGCGATATACTTCGATTGCTTAGGATTCACTGAATAGTTATTGCGATTAGAATTTGGTTCTGGGTATTTGCTTGAAATCTTTCCTATCCTCCCCAATACTTAGTTGGGCGCATTTGCTCTATCTTCTTAAGGCGAATTTCTTCCCCTGCAGCCTTGCCACCTTAGCCTCGATTTAGGGAGTATGGTTGTATTTTTCTTGGAATGGCATAAGTGGTGCTTTCTTATCCTGCGTATTGCATTGAAATTTATGTTGATATCTGTTGGTTAAGCTTTATGTGGTATTCGATGCTTTATGACCAATACTGTATGCTTTGATTTGATATTGATGCTGTATGATCAACTTTGTTTTGATATCGATAAATACCATGCATGCTTGGCTACTAGTATATGTATTTCGATCTTGAATAAGTCGATTTCATTTTAATGGAAATGCATGGTACATGTTTTATGAATGGCCATTGTTGTTTTTAGAGTTCGATGTCCCTGCATTCTTTATATTTCATTTGACTTTGTGTTTGATTTTTCTTGATATTTTCATGATTCGCTGCTTATGTAAGGCATTATTTATCTGTTCATTTGATGGTCTTGTTTTCTTACTGGCATTCGATTTCATATACTTCATATTCGATGAACATTATTTAGTTTGGTATCCCTTTAGATTCGATGGACGTATCTTGTGTTAGAAATTTGATTAGCATGTGAGGTATTTGGAAATTGATGGGTATGTATTGTGTTGGGATTTGATAAAAATATTCGACGATTATAACTGATGTTTGCCATTCAACTTATATTTTAAACTGCAAATCAATTTTACAAGAGTTCTCTTTGATTTCTTTTATCCTCATTCTCTGATGGCTGCGCATTACCTACCCAAGGTTTCTTAATATGGAAGAGAGTCTTTGTATTTGGATTGCATCTGCAGAATCGCTTCTTTGTAGTGCACTAGAGATTCATCTGAATTTTCAATTGATATGGCTAAATGTATTTCCTGTCCTGCATTACATTTAACACCTTGTAACACTTTACATTCCAATGAATATACATTTGTATATGTATCGTGATGAAGATCCAATGCTTTGTTGCACTTTCCCTTCTCCTGCGTCGAATTCCGCTTAGTAGATATACCTTATAGAGTGCATTTGATATTTTGGGATTAGCATACTTTATATGCCTAGTAATCTATGTTGTATTTGGGTGTTTCCCCTTGCTAGTCTATGATTTAATTTTGGTGGTCACATTTATGTGTTGCATTCAATATATGGAAATGTGAATTCGATAATGCCGAGTGTCCCTTATATGTGGATTTCGATTTGCTTGGCATTCAATTTATATCATTAGATGCATATGTGTGTACTTAGAATTGAGTTATATGAATTCGATGTGCTTGGTATGTGATTCTTGAAATGCATTTTCACTTCATGCAATTCGATGAATACAATTAAGGATGGCATTTGATTATTGGTATATATATGTATATTTATATATGTATGTTTCTATATATACGTCCACCTTAGTATAATCTGTTTCTTCTTATTAAAACAACATTCAGTTATTTTATATATATTATATATGTATGTTATATGTGTATTTGTCGTATTAAAATCTATTTTTCGTGTAATATATATATATATATATATGTATGTATTAAATAATTGTGTTTATAGTTAAATGTAGAAAAGCATATTTTTTCTTTTCAAATAAATGATTATGTTAGACAAATAATTTGGAACTATTAAATGGTAAGAAGGATGATTTATTAAGTGATTTTGTGGCTAAGAAAAAAGAGTTTCATGAGATGTGGACCAATGTCCTTCATGGATGTAGTGATTGTTGATCATTTGTTTCGTATAGTATATGGTATTTGATTTGTTATTATATGTGGATATTTTGATTACATTGGTTTATAACAAGTCAATTTGCATTATGTGTGGGACTAATTAATTAAGATATGGTTATTGTTGCATTATATTGAGATTGCAATTTAAAATTAGGGTCCTCGTAGTAACTGGTTTAATTGAGAGTGGGGAAAAGTTGATAATGTTAAGGGAAAAGTTCAAGAAATTAATCATTTGTGTATTTGTTGTTGTATTGGATAATGTGTTTGATTAGTGGAAGTTGGGTTAATTTGGGTTATTGTTCGAAATGAAAGTAATATGGGTATTCATGTTTGTAATGTAATGATAGCTTGGTTATTGTGTGTTTTCTTTAAATAGTGTATTTCATGGTGGTAATGTTTGATTGTTTCCTTGTGATGAATTATGTGTGCGCCTTTGGAATTTAAGTTGATTTTGATTATTGTTTTATGAAGGGAGCTTTTTGTGCCAAATGGTTATTGAGAGATTTCCAAAGGCTTGGGGAAAATAGCTTAAGTATCGGTTTCATGTTTTTGGTGATTTTGAAAGCGGATTGATTTTGTACTTGAAATGTGGATATGAGGGTTTTAGCCTTGCACAACTTACTGGTTATTATGGCTGTGATTTTTGAGCAAGATGGTCCAAGCCTTGCTCTGGATATGTGTTCTTGTGGTTTCGTGTTGGTGTGCAAGATGGCTACCCTAGTTGATGTGTTGGGTCTCTAGTTGTTAGTAGGGGGAGTGGCTTTTAATGGGGGCCGATACCCAAATTGGTGACCAGGGTAATTCATTGAGAGTTTCTTTAATCAGCGATAATCTAAAATAAATTAGGGGTTTGGGTAGCTCACATTAATCAAGATAATGGTAACGTCTCACTCATGGCTCAAGTGCTCGTTTAGGCTTGAGATGAGTGGGAAGGCTTGGAATGGAAAGATCAACTGCCTTGTCTTCATGAAAAGTATGTTGATTCCACATGAGTTAGAATGGGGGCTGGAGATCGATTGAGGTTGCTAGGGTAACCCAGGATGGGGGTCGAGGACATAGGAAGATCTGCATTGGGTAACCCATATTGAACTATGCGATGACACTCTTCCCTATAGCAACCTTGTATGTCTTTTTTGTTTTCCCCTTGTTGTTTATGTACCTCTGGAAGTGATTGTTTCTTTGTGCTATGTTGTTACTATTGTATGTTGTAGTCATGTTAGCCTATGTCTGCTTGACTCCTTGTGCAGTGGTCCTTATTGTCATCTCCTAGCATGAGGGGTGGACCTTAGGGTTCCGCATGGTTGGGTGGAATGTGCCATGCACTCCATTGGATTCCTAGTTGATATTCGTGAGTATGGATGTTGTACCTCATGCAAAGATTCTAGATCTTGTACCAGACTTGAGGATAGCATTGATTTGATGTAATGTAATCATTTTAGTTGTATCTTATCATGTATTTGATGTATCCTTCCTCTGCTGTTATAAGGGAAGCTGGATGTAAACTTGTATACAGTGTAATGATCTAACCCATGTATGGGAAATTGTATATATGTTCATTGGTTCATATTTTATGCTCTTGAATGGTGTTGTATCTATGGAAATATATAAATTTAATTCTTGTAATGCAGTGGATGTAAATGAATCCTTGTTATTAGTTATTTTATGATGTATGTTTAGATTGGTTAATTGTTATGTTTGTAATGAAGTCATGATGTACCCTAAAGGACATAGTCAGTGCAAATGTACATGTAGTTTACATTCTATGTAATTGATAGTATGATTTATATGTTAATTCACTTTTAAAAAAATAAAAAAATAGTGTCATAATTGTTTGTTCATTGTGTTGTCCTTTGGGGTTTTGTGGTGGGGCGTTACAACAGTAATCGAGTGTAGGTATCAATTCTAGAAGAATATATTCATGGAGGATAGGTAAGTGAAACCCTAATTCTTGAAGCATACTCCCTTGAATCCATCCCACTAATTTCTTCAAGACAAGGGTCCAACAAGCCTTACTCTCAAGTAATTCCCTCAACCTACAACCAAAATTTCAATACTATAATAGGAGATGTAGTAGTAGAGGAACCTCCAAAAATAATGACTATATTTAATTTCAAGGATGTCTATGGTAACCCACCAAACTTGAGGAAGGATATTGGGTTACCAACTTAATGATCACCTCATCTTTATCAAAATTTTAGTTATTGACCTATGATTATGGGTTCAAGGATGCCTAGGATGCATAGGGATAGGAGAAGGACACATCCATATAGGATTATATGGTGTTCACATATGAGAGCTATTGGATTGGATATTTGACGTTGACAAATAGGTAATTTTGAATAATGTTAAATTCAATTTACTATATTTCCTTTTGAAATCTAAGATTAACTATATTCAAATGTAAATTGGTTGTAATAAAATTTTAACGTCAAAGTGTTCATCATATATATGTTGGCCCTTAAGGTCTCAATTACATGACCATGTTGAGTCCATAAGTATGTAATTAGTAAAGAAATAGTAAATATGATATACATGTAAATATTTTTGTCTTATATATGAATGGTACTATTCAAATTCATATTTGATTATGAATAGGTGGATGTTGGACCTTCAACATTAGGATGTATCAGTCCCTTATTTATTAACACTTTTTGATCATCATAGAAGGAGATGGAGTGGAGGCAGTTGGGTGGGAGGAGCAGTGCTCTGAATTTAAAATATTTAGGCGAAGTAGGTGAGGGTGAAGCTGACTCGGAGGAAGATGATGACAAGCTTTGGCTTGGAGTAGGTCTTTTTCCTTGTTTCCCAGTGTTGGACATTGGAAGGAGGCTGTGATGGTCTTGGTGGTTTGCTGCTCTTTGTGCATTGGTCGATGCCCTTGTGGTGGGCGAGTCCTTGCTCTTTTTTGGTTTGGATTTTCTAAGCATTGTTTGTTTCCTATTCTCTTGGTCATTTTTGGCTGAGGATAGATCTAATATTTTGTTATGGGGCTTTAGTTGTTTGTTTGGGATGACTCCTATGTTGTTCCTTGTAGATCTTTTGGAGCCGTTTAGGAAGTTCTTAGTATGGGCTAGGGGCAGGGTCTACCCTTCACTCTCTAGTGTTTCTCCTTTGCAATGCTCTTGGATTTATGTCATGAGCTTGGTGTGCCTTGAGAGGGTTGTGCTTCAAGGTTTATTTACTTGGGAGGTTGTTGAGGATGTGGTGGTTTCCCTCCTTGATGTTGCTTTGATTGTTCTCTAGGTTTGTGTTGGGTGTTTTTCTTGCCTTGGTGTGGCCTTTGTTGGGTTTCTTCTTGTTGGAGGTGTTATCCTCCTTGTTCTCTCTGGTTTGTGGGGAGACTTTGTTGCCTTTGTCTTTGTGTCTCTTCTTGTGGCTAAGCAGTGTTTTGTTATGTTCTTCTTTTGTGCCTAATTCATGGTTTGGGGTGTACCCCATGTTGGCTGAGTCCATTTTGTTTCTTATGCTTATGGCTCAGATCTTATTTCTCTTTGGGATGTTGGTCGAGGAGTGATTTTTGGGGGATTCTTTGTATGTTTTTTGTTTGGGCTCCCTGTTGGGATTTTGGCTTTTGGGTTCTCTTAAGTCTCCTATGAATGGGTTGCTCCTATTATGTATCTTGTGTGCCCATGTTCTATTGTGGAATGGTGTGTTTTGGCCTTTCCCTTTGCTTCTCTTATTGGCCTATCCTCTTGAGTTGCCAATAGTTGTCATGTTTTTCCTTGCTGAAGGTTGGGTGGCTATCTTCTTGTTTTGCCAGTCTGCGTCTTCTATTAAGGTGAAGACTACTTCTGCTATGGTGGAGTCCTCTCTTTTAAAGGTAGAGAGGGGGTATGTGGATTTGTGGAGGTGCTTCCCAAGTTGTTGGCTTCTATTGTTACAGTACTTGTTGAGGTGGTATGTGTTCCTATGGAGGTGGAGTTGTTTGTTGTTACAGTGTGGCAGTAGTGGTAGCTTAGGTTTTCATAGAATCCGCTCCTATAGAGGGGAGCCTACTCCTTTTAAGGTGGAGTATGATTTGGTTACTTGTGTTTGGTGGTGTTATAAGAGGTATTACTCCACTTCTTTCCTAGTGGAGCCAAGTTGTGACTGTGTGAGCAACGGGTTTAAGGTCCATGTTTAAAAACCTGGTATGTTTTTGGATGTATGTGGGTTTCAGGTTCCCTTTTAAACCTGGTTTGGGTTCAAGATCCCTTGTAAATCTTGGCTTTGTTGGGTTTAAGGTTACTGCCAAAATGTTTTTTTTAGAGAAGATTTGGGTTTTCATGCTCTTATTTTTTTGATTTGTTGTTGGTTCAATGTTGGTCATCTATGTTGATTCCTTGTGTAGCTTGTTCTTCTTTCTATCGGTTTGGGGGCCCAGTCAAAACTTGTCTATAAATGGTTTTAGGTCCATTCAAAACCTATTGTAAATGGTTTTGGTTTCATTCAAAAACTGCCTTTCCCCCTTAATCAAAACATTAGGACGTATCAATGGGAGTTGTCATACAACTTTCATTGAGGTAAGATTAGCTATTAGATTAATCCTTATGTTTATAAATAATGTTAGGTGGATTTTGGTAATATACAGTTGTTCAAAATCCTCTTGATATTCATGGCATAATCGAGGTGGACATTACTGCAACATTTTTGTCTTTAATGCCTTTGATAGAGGTATGAGCTAGATTAGTAAATTTCATATTTTATTTCTTGTTTTATCCATGTCTATTAGTGTAAATTTGAATAATATTCATTTATAATCTAATTTGTTTATTAATTCTTATCACAGAGGGATCCCAACCCTAGATCATGCACCCACCCCTTAGATGGATGAAGAGAGACAATGATTGATTGAGACCGATTAGATCAGCTAGTGGTAAGTGATTTTTCCCTTATATGTTATTATATAATTCATTTTTATATATTAATATGCATATTTTTTGTATTATATTAGGTGAAGCTCCAAAATATTTTAGAGAGGAGGTTAAGTTAGTGGGTTCAAAAGAAACAAACATCTATTTCCTCTCCATTTACTCAACAATCAAAGAGTCGTCAACTCCTCCATCCTAGTTGAGAGGAATTATTATATTATATCTTTTTTCTATGCCTATATGGTTTTCTTGTACATGTATTTGTACATTAACAACATGTGTAACATTGCATGCCTATATGGTTTTTTTTCACATGTATTATAGTTTTACCAACATATAACATTGTATTTCTATATGGATTTTTAGTTAATTTGTTTTACCAATGTGTCCTACATTTTCTATAAATGATTATTAAATGATACACATTTGATTACTTTTAATGTTTTATGTTTCAAGATAAATAAATAATTACAACTTGGATAATATACTAAAGAGATATTTGTATCTATATCACTTATGAGTTTGTAATTTAATATTTTACTTTTAACATGCTGATTTCTTTTTTTACTTCAACTAGATTAATCCATACATTTAGACCCCTATCTTTTTAGGGTGATAAAACTTATGGATAGAGCACAGGGTCAAGTCTTATAAACCAAGTTCATACCTAAGGAACTACATGTATAATTTTAATTTTGAAGAGAAATAAATGAACTTATTATTCTCCTTAAAATATCAAGCTATACATGGATCTAACTAGAAATGGACTTAAAATGTAAATATGCTAGCCAACTAGACTACTCATCCAATGATAGCACCTTGCATTGGGTTGTGTTACTTGACCATCATGATAAACCTTATTGCACCAAATATAACTTTATAAATGTCACATACATAATATTATCTTCCTACAAACCCCCCATTATGTTCATAAGGATTATATTGTAGCCCTCATCAAAGACTATTCGCTATACCCATAATGTAACAAGTAAACAAGTCCTCTTTACAAGGTCAAATAGGGTTGTTTTCCCACAAAATACAATGGTTTTATGGCTATGGTTTTTAGTTTTAACTTTTAGGTTTAGGTTTTAGGTTTAGGTTTTAGGTTTAAGTTGTGATTTTAAGGTTTTGACAATGACTTTTCAAATAATAATACTATTTTATTATATCTCTACCATTCTAGTTCTAAAATAAAACATACACATCAAACTCAAATATTAGAGTATCTTTTATGGTTATTTTAGACATATATATTCACTTTACTCACGTACATGGTCAAAGTTAGACAATATTCTTGAATTATAATCCACAAACATTCACTTCCATTAGATCCTTATTATTTTACATTATTTCAAATGAACCTTACACAAAAACCTTGTTTAAAGTTTCAAAAACACAAATATAAGAGTAAGAAATTCAATGTAGTTTAATTCTTGTATATCAATCCAAACTCTCTTCTACAACACAAAAAAATATAAGGTTTAAGATAAAATCAATCCCCATTCACATCTATGTATACACATTGTGTGAGTTATCCTTTAACACATGACCAAGCTTATACGTTTATTACATAATACCATGTTTTCCTACCTAATTAATAATTTTTTTAAATATTGTCTCAAAAATCCTTTTAAAAAGAAAAAGAAAAAGGATAATGACCTTCCATAAATGATTAATTTATTTATTTCCTGATGAAGGCCTCTATAGTAAAAATTACATATGAGACATGTAGCACATGTTACACCAATTCATAGAGTCATCATGCATGTGGGATTGATCATATACATTGTCACTATTTTCAAGCATTTCTATGGACAATATGTCCAAAGAAAAAGTTTTGTCTTGTTTTTATTTCATGGGTAATAATCATGCAAAATCAAACAACCCATGGTTCTCATTAATGGTAATTGAAATATTATTAGCATTTTGAAGAATAGAATGACACTTTTCTATTGGGTCATTTATAGTGGTTGACCTAGGAGAGCATGTCCCTAGAGACTATCTTGGTACAATGTATCCTAGAATTATTGAAAGAATGCGAGAACAAACCAAGGCCTCTAGTAGTATTTTCCTACGCACATTTCCATATAGGCGTAGTTAGTTTGGTCCCATGAGGTGCAAAAGAAAAAATATTCCTATTGACACCTTAACATTTCTCTCAAATGACACATTTATAAGAATACATTAATTCTTGGAAAGTTCAAATAGTTTGGCTTTGGAATTGAGAAAAAATGAGATAGGGTATTGTAGAGGGACTCAATATCCACCTTTAGGTGTAAATGCGATACTTGTAGGTGCCTTAAATTGAGAGAACATGCAAGGAAAAATTTGGCAAGTTTTTTCTCTTTAGGCTCTTGAGAGACTACCTCGATGCAATGTAGCCCAATAGGATCAAGAGATGCAAGAAAAAACCCGAGGCCTCTAGTATCATTCACCCACCTACCTCAACATATTGACTTAGTTGGTTTAGTACCACAATGTGAGAAAGAAAAAATATGCCCTTTACACTACTCTCAAATGATGCATTTTGTAAGAATGAATTCATTATTGGCATGGTCAAATGGTTTGAATTTGACCAAAACTAAGATGGTGTATTATAGAGGGACCTAAAATATACTTAGAGGTATATATGAAACATTTGTAGGTATCATAAATTGAGAGAATAAGTAGGTAAAAGTTTTGTATTTTTTTGTTGTTATGACTCTTAAGAGACTCCCCTAGTGAAATGTAGCTTAGAAGGATCCAAATACTCAAAAAATGAACCAAAGCTCCCAATAGCATTTAATTTCACACCTTGACATGTTGGCATAGTTGGTTTGTCCCCACAATGCACAAATGTAAAATATGCTTATTGGCATGCTTAAACTACTCTCAAATGATTTTTTTTACAAGAATGCATTAATTCTTGGTATAAATATCGATTTAATTATAATTGAGAGAAGATAATGTGGAGGAAACCCATATCCATATATAGGTCTAGAAAAAATATTTGTAGCTACCATGAATTAAGAGAATGTTCAACTTTGTCATAGTTTGGCAATTTTTTCTCTCATGGCTCTTAAGAGATGACCCTAGAATAATGTATCTTGGAAGGATCAAGAGACTTGAAGAATAAACTAAGGCTTCTAGTAGCATTCAAATTACCACCCCAACATGTTGGGGTAGCCAGTTTGGCCCAATGATGTATGAAATACAAAATATATTCATTGACATATTTACATTCCTCTTAAATTATGTTTTTGTCAAAATTGCATTCATTCTTGGATCGGTCAAATGATGTTGAGTTGACCAAAACTAAGAGATATTAATGTGGAGGGACCCCATATCCACTTGTAGGTCTAGAAATTTTTTTTGTAGGTTTCATGAACTTTGAGAACTACTCTATCATAATTTGGTAGCTCTTATCTCTTAGGACTCTTAAAAGACTACATTAGAATAATGTAGCCTAGAAGGATCAAGATAACCCAAGAATGAACCAAGGACTCTATTATCATTCACCCACCCACTCTAGCATGTTGGAGTAGTCTATTTGGTCTCAAAACACAAATAATACAAAATATATTTGTTGGCATGTTTACATTGCTCTCAAACAATACTTTTTGCAAGAATGCATTTGTTCTTGGCATGGTCAAATGATATTGTGTTCATCAAAAGTGATAAAAGTTATTATTTAGGGACCATATATATCCACCTATACATCTAGATGGAATATTCACATGTTCCACAAACTCTAAGAACTATTTTTTCATATTTTGGTACTCTTTTTCTATTAAGGTTCTTTAGAGACTACCCCAAAATAATGTATCCTCAAAGGATTGGGAGAGTAAGGGAATGAATTTAGGCCTCCAATAACATTCATCCACCCACCTTGATGTTTTTGCGTAGTTGGTTTGGCCCCACAATGCATGCAATGCAAAATATGCTTGTTGGCATGTTTACACTACTCTCAAATGATACTTTTTGTAAGAATGCATTCATTCTTGGTGTTGTCAAAAAATATTTATTTGACAAAAAAAATACATTTTATTGTGGAGGGACCTCAAATATACCTATAAGTTCAATCAAACCATTCAAAGCTATCATGAACTCCATGAACTACTCCATGATAGTCTAATAATTTTTTGTTCTCATGGCTCTTGAGAGATTGCCCCAAAATAATGTATTTTGGAAGGATCAAGAGAACAAGAGAATAAGAGAGAAAACCAAGGAATCCAATAGCATTCACCGACCACCCTAACATGTTGGCACAACTAGTTCAACCCACGATGCATGGAACATAAACTATATTTTTTGGCACATTTACACTACTCTCAAATGATGCTTTTTGCAAGAAGACATTTATTCTTGATATAGTCAAATGATGTCGAGTTGACCAAAATATATATTTTATTATGGAGGGACCCCACATCCACTTATAGGTCTAGATGGAACATCTATAACTACCATGAACTCCAAGAACTATTATGTCATAGTTTGGAATTTGTTTTCTCTTAAGTCTCTTAATAGAATACCCCAAAATAATTAAGCTTAGAAGGATCGAGAGACTAGGGGAATGAATTGAGGCTTCCAATAGCATTCACCCACCCTCACAATTTTTTGGCATAATTTAGTTGGCCCCACAATACATATAATACAAAATATGCTTGTGGGCACATTTACATTGCTCTCAAATGACGTTGTTTGCAAGAATAAATTTGTTCTTTGCATAGTCAAACATTGTTTATTTTATTTGATCCAAGGTTATTATGGAGGGATCCCACAATCCACCAATAGATCCAAACAAAACATTCATAACTATTGCAGACTCTGAGAATTATTCTATGAGTATTTGGTAGTTTTTTCTCTCAAGACTCTTAAGAGATTTCCCTAGAATAATGCATCTTGGAAGGATAAGGAGATCAAGGGAATGAAATAAGGCCTCTATTAGTATTAACCCACCCACCTCAATGTGTTGGCATAGTCAACTTAGGCACATGACACATACAAGTGCAAAATATACTTGTTTACATATTTACACTACTCTTAAATGATATTTTTTGCAAGAATGCATTCAATCTCTACATGGTCAAATGATGCCAAGTTGACAAAAATAAAGAGATTTTATTCTGGATGGAACCCAAATACACCTATAAATCTAGACAAAATATTTGTAGCTACCATGAACTTTGGGAACTACTATGTCATAGTTTGGCAATTTTTTCTCTTAGGGATCTTAAGAGATTACCCCAAAATAACGTTGTTTGGAAGAATCAAGGACCATGGAAATAAATCAAGGCATCTCATAGAATTCATGTTCCCACTCAACATTTTGGCAAAGTCAATATAGCCCCATGATGCATATAATGCAAAATATAATTCTTGACACATTTATATTATTCTTAATAACTTTTTTTGCAAGAATGGATTCATTCTTAACATGGTCAAATGATGTCAAGTTGACAATAGTTAAGAGAGGATATCATGGAGGGACCCACATTCATAGCTGTTGAAACTTTGAGAGATACTCCATCATAGTTTGGTATTTTTTTCTATTAGGGCTCTTAAGAGATGGCCTTAAAATAAAATATCCTAGAAGGATTGGGAGAGTAGGGAAAAAAATTGCACCTAACCTAGCATTCACCCACCCACCTTAATATGTTAGCACAATCAATTTGGTTCCATAACACAAAATACAAAATGTTTTTGTTGGCACATTCACACTTCTCTCAAATGATATTTTTTACAAGAATGCATTCATTCATGGCACAATCAAAAGGTGTTGAGTTGGCTATAATTGAGATATATTATTATGGAGGAATGCCACATATACATGTAGGTCTAGATAGAAAATTCATAGCTACCACAAACTCTAAGAACTGCTCCATCATAGTTTAGTAGTTTTTCTCTCTCAAGGCTCTTAAGATATTGCCTCAAAATAATATACCTTGAAAGGATAAAGAGACCAAGAAAATGAACTAGGGCCTCCCTTAGAATTTTTTCACCTACTCAAATGTGTTGGCACTATCATTTTGACCCCATGATGCATGAAATGAAAAATATGCCTATTGGAACATTTGGGTTGCTCTCAACTAACATTTTTGCAAGAATGAATTTGTTCTTGACACATTCGAATGATGATTTTTTGATGAGAAATAAGAGATTTTATTGTGGAGGGACCCCACATCCACTTGTATGTCCAGATATAACCATTGTAGGTAACACAAAATCTAAGTTCATGACAATTTTTTGCATGAATACATTTGTTCTTGGCATGATCAAATGGTGATGATTTGATGAAAAATAAGAGAGGTTATTGTGGAGGGACCCTAAATCCACTTGTAGGTCTAGATGTAACCTTCATGGATACCACAAACTCTAAGAACTACTCCATCATATATTGGATTTTTTTTCTCTTAGGGCTCTTAAGGGACTACCTCAGAATAATGTAGTCTAGAAGGATGGGGAGGCTTGAGGAATGGAGTAGGTCCTAATTCAAATTTATAAGTTATAAATTTTCCCAAATATGACCCATGAGATGGTAAGATAGGTCCTATTTGACCTCCCTATAAATGAAATCAAACTTAGGTCAAGAATATTTTTTTCTTTCTATCTTAGGTAGTTGTATCTCATCATTTTCTAAGGGCAAGAATCATTATGCAGCTATAGATGGTCAATTTATTCATCATCAGCTCATATTCAACCTTCTAATCTTCATTTTTTCTTCATTTTGAGTCATAGATCTTACATCTCAAATCGTGAACAATAAATATAGGCCTTGTGGAAGAATGCAATAGTCATGTACTTGGTTGAAAATCATGAAAATGATCAGGCACTCTATCTACACTTAGCTATAGGAATTTTTTTCCTTCATTTTTGTTCATATTGTGCTTCAATATTGCATGAAAAAGGTTAGAAAGAGTAGATTTTGTGTTGTCCAATATTTCTAGGCTTGTAAGAAAATAATAAGAGCATAAAAATACTCATAATCGAATCAATTTCATTCAAGAAACAAAAAATACATCATGTCAATCACTAAGTCTATCAATTTTGCACTTTTACCAAATTTACTACCAATGGAAATTTTATAAATTTTCCATCCATTTGAATTTAAACTTCTTGGATCTTCATGTCGTAGATATCCATCACCTCATGTCTTATATATCCATCACCTTCTACATGAATTAATCCACAATGGATAACTAGGAAACCAACATGCTTGTAGCTGATCCAAGTGATTTGTGATAGCCAAAATATATTTTTAGGACTATTATGATACTCAAAGGGTTGTTTTAAGAGCCAAAAATTCCCTTTGCATCACAACATTCTTGATTTTCTTTTGCAATTCCAATGAATATGATACAATATATTATTGTGCACTAGTAGTTACAACCATTAAAACTTAGGAAAATGACTATCTTATGATAGTATAGGTATGGTAGTCCAAAAATGTGCATGATTTTTAGATGCTACTAGGTCATTGCCCCAACTAGGTAACATTTTTGTGATTTGATAAGTTCTAAGAGGTCTTATTCTTATAGAGATCTTGGCATGATACTATAAAGGAGGGAATTTTCTACTCTTAAGATGATGAGGTCTCAAGGAGAAAATAGCCCTCAACTACCTCAAAAGACACAACTCAAGTGACAAAAAAAAATGATGAAGAATATCTACTTATCTTTTACGCAAAATTAAAAGGCGAGAGTTCCAAAAACTGAAACAGAAGGTCACAAAGGTATTCTATACAAATTGACGAGCTCTCAACCAACAATGAAAAAATGATGTGAAAACATCCCCACAATGCATTGGCATCTTGTAAAGACCAAAAACTAATAATGTCTTAAAAACAACAAAGTAACTACTAACAATTTTGATAACTAAAACTATTAAAATGCAAGAAAATGACATAGAGTAACAAAAATTAAAGTAATCTAAACTAAGGGTATGTGCAGAATCATCAGGGAAAAAATAGGCCCTTAAGTGGCAATGAAAATTCAGAAAAATAAGAGTTAGGCAACTTGACATAAAAATTTAAATAAGTTATCTATATTACTTCAAATATATGTAAAAATAGAATCTGTGGAAAATTGAATGTAGTTTCTAAACTACTAGGTTAATTTTTGTAAAAAAAAATCTATTTGGTGAAAATTTGAAATTTCAATGCAGTAGTACTAAAATTTCAGGGAAAAATAAGAAGTAGGTGTTTGTCTGACCATCCTAACCATAATAAAATGATAATATTTTTTTATAAGATTTTGGATATAAGTAGAGGACTCATGTTTGTATGTGATGCATATTTTTTTGTAATTTTTTTTTAATTAAATAATTAATTATGAATTTTTTATTACAAATTTTAAAAAATATAAAAACTCGTATGTCTAACCACCTTAACTTGGTCAAAAATTCATGAAATTCATTTTTTTTTTAATCCTATAGTATGCCAAGCATAGAATGTGACGCATGTTTTGGATTCAAAAAATGTGATACCGTTTGAAAGCTATAGATGTTTTTCTATTAGACTATCAATCAGGACTTTATTCATAATTCTAATAATAAATAAATAATTATTATTTATTAGGTTCTAAGTAAAATGTAATTTATATTGGTAGAAAGCTTAGAAGGTCCTTTATAAACCCTTTTCGTTTCATCAATTTTGGGTAAAATAAAAGTCGTCAACCACATGAGTGAAGTCTGGAAAAGCAAGCTAAGTTGTTAAACACGTTTTACGTGTTGAATTTTTAGGATTGGTAGGTTTGAACCAAATCCCGAGCCTAATCCCTAGGCATTAAATTTTGTTTCAGCATATCTGATATCGGATTCAAATTGGATATCCGATTTAAATCCAATATCTGATTTGAATTCGATATATGATATGTTTTAGATATGAGTTTTAAAAAATTTATACAATTTTTAATATATGATTTCAAAAATGCAATAAAATTGATAATTTAATATATATAATATATAGTAAAGTTTATAATTTAATATATATAATATCCAATAAATTTTATAATGTAATATATAATATACAATTTATGATAATTTCTTACCGAATTATGTATTTAATATATAATATATTATTAAATGTATAATATTTAAATATTCTTTCAATATTTTAGTTAATCTATAAATATTTAAATATATATATTATCAATATATAAAATATTTAAATATTATCTCTCTCTATCTCTCTCTCTCTCTCTCACTCTCCCCTCTCCCCTCTCCCCTCTCCCTCTCTCTCTCTCCCTCTCTCCCTCTCCCTTTCTCCCTCTCACTTTCTCACTCTCCCTCTCCTCTCCCTCTCCCATCTCTCCTCTATCCTCCCTCTCTCCTCCCACTCTCCCTCTCTCTCTCCCTCTCTCCCTCTCCATCTCCCACACTCACTTTCTCCCTATCCCTCTCACTCTCCCACTCTCCTTCTCACTCTCACACCCTCCCTCTCTCTCTCTCTCCTTCTCTTCCTCTCTCCCTCTCTCCCTCTCCCTCTCTCCCTCTCTTCCTCTCTCTATATCTCTCCCTCCCTCTCCCACTCTTCCTGTCTCCCTATCTCCCTCCCTCCCCTACTCTCCCTCTCTCCCTCTCCCACTCTCCCTATCCCTCTCTCACTCTCCCCTCTCCCTCTCCCTCTCCCTCTCTCTCTCCCTTTCTCCCTCTCTCCCTCTCCCTCTCCCTCAACTTTTGAACTCTCTCCCTCTCCCACTTCCATCTCACTCTATCACCTCCTCCTCTCTCCTCCACTTCTCCTCACTTCTCCCACTCTCCTCTCTACCCCTCCCCTCCCTCTGCCTCTCTACTCCCTCCCCTCTCCCTATCCCTCCCTCTCTCCCTCCCTCTCTCTCTCCTTCTATCTCTCCATCTCCCTCTCCCTCTCTCCCTCAACTCTAAACCCTCTCTCCCTATCCCTCCCTCTCTCTCCCTCTATCTCTCCCTCCCTCTCTCCCTCTCTCCCTCAACTCTAAACCCTCTCTCCCTCTCCCAATCTCCCTTTCTCCCTCTCCCTATCACTCTCCCACTCTCCCTGTCACTCTTCCTCTCTCCTTCCCACTCTCCTCCCTCTCTCCCTCTCTCTCTCTCCCTCTCTCAATCTCCCACTCTCGCACTCTCTACCATTAACCCTTAGTTCTATGTGTGTACAAATCGGATATCCGATTTGTGAAACTTCGATGTGTAGAGCTAAAATCTTACTGTTGCAGAACATGTTGAAATGTTTTCAAAATATAATCGGATATCGGATTTGTGGGCCATTTTTGTGCATTCCAACAGACCCTACATTTTTTTTGCAGCACTTTGTAGGCAACAAACGTGCGGTTTCGGACAGGAAGAGACAAAGATAAAATTTTTGGAGCATCTTGTACTCAAATTTGTCATACATAATGATTTTTTAGCATCTTTTATGAGGTATAATGGGGAGCAGCAGTCGTCGGAAGCAAAAACGTAAGAGAAAGCTAATAAAAGAACAAATTGAAGGATATAGACAAAGAGATAGAGAAGGTCATAGGAAGAAAATACAAGGTATGTTAAATATTGGTGAACCTGATTCCTATGGTCTTTCAAGTGAAGAGGAAATTGAATATGTTCAAGGTGAAAATTTAGAACATGATATTGAAATTGGGAATGCAAATGTTCAAATTGATATTGAAAATTTTCAAGGTGAAAATGTTGGAATTGAAGATGTTGAACATGATATTGAAATTGGGAATGAAAATATTGAAATTGATAATGAAAATGTTGGAATTGAAGATGTTGAACATGATATTGAAATTGGGAATGAAATTATTCAAATTGATATTGAAAATGTTCAAGGTGAAAATGTTGGAAATGAAGATGTTGAACATAATATTGAAGCAAGTGTAAATTATGTTTCACCAAATTACATGAGAAATGAAGAACCTTGTGTGGAAGAAAGACATATTCCAAATTCAAGACCTTGAAGGACCCCTAAATGGTTAGTTGAAATTGATGATAACATTATAAACAGTTTTGAAGGCAAGAGGTCAACACGAACTATTTGGTTGTGGGCTAGAATACTTTTCAACCAATATTTTGGCAATAAGACATTGACCAAGCAATGCCAACTTTTTGTACAATTGCTAAAGATGCAAAATATGAGACCTTTGCTAGCCAAATTTAAGAGTCATGTGAACAAGAGGGCCGAAAAATATTCTATTATTGTCAAAAATATTTTTAATGCTCTCAAGTCTATTGGAAAAAATAACAAGGAAAAAGATAAGAGAGCTGCTTGGAGAGTCATTACAACCTCCCTAGTAAGCCATCAATTGAAAAAGGCTCACTTTATGAGACAAACTTGTATTGATTTTGACTTAAATTGTAAAACTTTGGATAAAGCACTTGCAAGAAGAGAAATAATAGATGATCCTCTTCAAAATGATACATGGGATTTTGTCGGGAGGCTTCCACGTGTTGATAAGAAGCTAACTGATAATATAAAGCAAGTAATTCAGCGATTTTGGCATGATAACTCTAGAGTATCACCCAATGCAAAGGATGTTTTAAAGTTAAGAATTGGCAGTTGTGACCGTACACCGCATCCTAAACATTTCTTGGAATCAAGCCAAACAATGTTGTTCAATAAATTTATTCAAACACATCTGAATATGGAAATCTCGCAAATAAATTTTGAAGGTTTGAAGCCATTTTATTGTGTGCCTCTAAGATTCGTAATACTTTTTGTTGCAAATACCATGTGGAGTTTTCAATGTACCATGAACTATTATGCTATATCCGTTATACTTTGCGTACTAATGAAATGTTGCAGGAGTGTGGTGCAATGCATCTTCCAAAATCATCAAGGGACTTGCTACATCTATTTTTATGTTCGAGGGATGATGGTTCCTTTTTCTATAGAAATGATTGTTTAAATGCAAAGTGCTCACAATGTGGTGGCTTGTCAAAGTTTGTTAAATTTTTTCATGAGGCTTCTGAACATGAATTTGGAAAGAATCTTGTTGAGAAAAAGAGATATGAGATAGTCAAATATACTTTGCAGAGTGGAGGTGAAGGTTCTAGATCCGAGTTGGTTACAAAAGAATGCAGTGTTGCTAATTTTATTTCAGATTTTAAGGACAATCTTTTCTACAAATATGCAAGGCATAGTCACAAGTCTTAGTGGTTGGATCAACAATTCAGGATATGTAAGGACTCTTTTCCAATTGACACTATTATATCAATGGTTGATTTTGCAAAAAACTACACATTGCAACCACAAAATGAGGTACAATCTCAATATTACAATTCCATTCAGATCGCTATTTTTTTCCACATAACGTTTAGACATGCACCTGATAGTATAGAGGAGGATCGAAAGATAATCAGAGAGTATCATTTTTATATGAGTGATGATAGATCTCACTCCTCTAAGTATGTCCAACATTGCTTCGAGAAATTTTTTGAGTTCTTGTAGGAGCATGATATAGCACTAGGCCGACATCTCATTTGGTTAGATAACTGCACAGGTCAATTCAAGAATGCTCATATGTATTATTGGTTGAGTAGAATACATGTAGAGAGGGGTGTACCTAATATTTGGAGTTTTTTTGAAGCTGGGCATGGGAAAGGGGAGCATGATGAAGCAGGTGCATGTGTAAAGAGAGCTCTAGTTAAGGAGAAATTGAAGATTTCAGGAGAAAAATTCAATGATGCACGTTGTATTATTGATTGGTGTAGTTCAACATTGTCATAGGGAGGGACACTTGATTCAACAGTGCACAGATTCTTTTGGTTGGTTGAGGAGGGTACAGTGGGAGGAAAATTGGATTGTCATACAATCAAAGATTCTTTAAAGATGCATTCATTTCGAAGCTAAGATGCAAGCACATGGACCATTTGGACACAATAGTTGGTTTGTTTTTGTCAGAGTTGTATTCAGTGCGAGTGGGATCAATGCGAGTCAAGTGAGTGGGTGGATACATGGGTTCCATAGTATCTAAATCCTTTATCTCAAAATATATCCATGAAAAATTATGCAATGGAAAGTTCACTTGATTACAACTGGCTTTTAGATCTACTATATCCAGGACATGTTTTTGCAGTTGTTGCACAATAGGGGAATGAAGAGAGATCAAAATATTGGTTGGCTCGATGTGTGCGGGTAAAGCACAAGCTAACACAATAGATGGAAGATGATGATGGGTTCATGTATCCTATAGGTTTAGTTGTGGTTTCAGAAACTTGGTTGCGAACATACATGATTAGAAAGAATGGAATACCTGCATTTGAAAACTACGAGAAACACAAAACCATTCTCATGTATTCACACCTTGTTATAGCAAAAAATGTTTAGTTGTTGAAGCATCATGCCAAACCAAAGACAAAACAACTATGGACACTTAGTAATGTTGATCATGAAGCAATATTGGATACTCTTAAGCAAAGAAATGACCCTTCAGGCACACTTGAATAGCATATTCAAGAATGGAAGGTACAATGCTTAAGCATATTTTTTTTTGTGACAATATAGATTTATCATTTGACAAATTTTGTGATATTCCTGGCACGATTGATCATGGACCTACTGCAACAATAGCTAGCTCTGATCCTTTCAAAGAGGTATGCAATAGATTACAATAATATAGATTGGTTATTCAAAGCATCTTTTATAGTTTGCATTACCAATTCATCATCATTCAGGTTGTTTAGATTAATATATTTGTTAGTCTAAGCATCTTTTTTGTTGTGACAATATAGATTTATCATTTGACAAATTTTGCGATATTCCTGGCACGATTGATCTCGGACCTGCTGCAATAATAGGCAGCTCTGATCCTTTCAGAGAGGTATGTGACAAATTACAATAATATAGATTGGTTATTCTAAGCATATTTTCTATTGTATGTAGTTTAACTACTACCTTGATGGTTTGTACAGGTGCTTGTCATTCCAGAACGCCAACATACTACTCTTGTGGAAGACTATGCCCTGAATGCCTCAAATAGGAAAATTTTGTAAGAATTGAATTTTGAAATGTGAAAAAATGTAAAAAGGTCATAACTATGTATAGGCATAATCTATATCCAGTGATGTTTTTTGAAATACGGGTCAAATGTTTGGCATTGTATAAAGGGTATGTTTAAAATGTAAAGAGATTTTTGTACTTAATCGAGCTACAACCGAAGGTTTTCTTCTTGGTTCTTTCCTGTCAGTATGCTCGTTTGAACCAAGTTTTGTAATATATCCTATTTATATATAATAAATTATAGTGGCTTGCCACTTTTTCGAAAAACAAAAATGTAAAAATTTCATGTGAATTTCATTTCCCATGTAATTGATTCAAGTTGATTGGGTAAGAGTTTTCTAATGCAAGAGCTAGGACTTGTAGAATCTTGATCCAACCTTAAATCTTTCTGCCCCCACTGATGAGGTAAAAATAACCTCATCATAATAGAATGTGGAAAACTTACTTTAGCTAAAATGAATCCTAAGCCTATGCCAATTTATTAAACTTTAGGAGAAGTAATTACTTATTTTTAGGAAAATTATGCTTTCTTTCTTTCTTTTGATCAATTGAGGAAATGTACCAAAATAGGTTTAATGGGTTGACTTGAGCATTTTTGTAGGAAATAATAGGTCATCATGCAGCTATTGAAAAAGTTTATCCAGCACGTGCCTCAAGTGTAATTCTGCGATCCCACTCCTAGATGCCTGGATGATGCATTGAAGATTTAGTTTCTGTTCTTTTAATTTTTGTTGTTAAAAACTTTATGGCTCTTCTCGAGCCTTCTTCATGTTTATGAGCTTTAAAGACATCAAAGTTAGTTTTAAGTTGAGGAAGACTTTTTCAATGGCTATCCACGTCATCTAAAATTTAGGATTTAGTTGTAAAGTTATCTATAAGAATGTAATTTCATGAGAAATGAATAAGATAGAGAGTATCGTTATGCTGTTCACATGGTTTTCCAAATACTACTGAATGTGTTATTTGATTTCTGTCTATTGATAATCTATTGAATCATGAGTGATGATGACTGTTCATAATGGGTAGACTCCAAAACTAGTAGCTTATGTGATTTAAAGATGAGGTGTTAACCCATGAGCTGGCCACTCAAGGGAAGTAGATTAGATAGATAAGTATTCTTTTGTTTTGTTGTTTCATTTGTTTAAATTAGATATTTGTTCGGTAGGAAGTAACTAAGTTTGTTAAGAAGTTGAGTCTGAAGTTACAGAGCACCATTGTGTTTTTCATTAGTACAAGTTATCTTTCATCATCAATAGAATCTTTTACTGTTTAAAATGTTTCATTGTTTGTTTACCTACTTTTGCGCTTTTGTAGTATATTAGCTGTTTAGTTTGCTTGTTTCCATGCTTTCTAGTTTAGTTGTGTTGCTTTCTAAATTAGTTGTCTTATTCTTTTTAGTTTAGTATTTCCAGTTTTTCTTAGAATAAATTATTTTCCAGTTAAACAGTTTTAGCCTTAGATTAAGAATTGATTTTGATAGTTAGAAAAAAATCAAAAAATATAAAATGAGTTATCCAAATCATCTTCTTCTGCAAACTACCTTGGACACTGCCCAGTTGACTAATTGACACTTCAATATTCTAAAGTAATAGGACCTAACGATATCTTATCACCCACATTTCATTGACATTAGCACTTTGGACTCTTAAGAGAGGTTATTGTAGATGGTCCCAACACGATCCCATATCTTCAGACAAAGAGTCTGTAAGCATCATGGTTTCCTAGAAATAGTTCATCAAAGATTGTTGCCTTTTAGCACTTTGGACTCTTAAGGGAAATCCTAGGTCCAATGTAGCTCAGAGTGATTCAGCATATTTGGGTGCAAAAGAGGACCATACCTAGTGTAAACGTACCCATTTGGACGTGTTGGAACAGTCCGTTTGGTCATATGAGTTAGAGAATGGAAGTTGCACCACTTTGCAACTTTACACTGCTTGCATTTGGCAACTTTTCCCTCAACTGAAAACTCATCACCACGGAAAAATGCCTTCTTGATAGCAAAAACCGAGAGAGGTTATTGTAGATGATCCCAACATGATCCCATATCCTCATACAAAGAGTTTGTAAGCATCATGGCTTCCTAGAAATAGTCCGTCAAAGATTGCTGTCTTTTAGCACTTTTGACTCTTAAGGGAAATCGTCGGTCCAATATAGCTCAGAGTGATTCGGCATATTTGTGTACAAAATATGACCATAACTAGCGTAAAAGTACCCATTCAGATGTGTTGGAATAGTCTATTTGGTCGTACGATTTAGAGAATGAAAGTTGCACCACTTTGCAACTTTACATTGTTTGCATTTGGCAACTTTTTCCTCAACCAAAAACTCATCACCACGGGAAAATGCCTTCGAGATAGAAAAAACTAAGAGAGGTTATTGTAGATGGTCCCAACATGATCCCATATCCTCAGATGAAGAGTTTGCAAGAATCACAGTTTCCAAGAAATAGTCTGTCAAAGATTGCTACCTTTTGGCACTTTGGACTCTTAAGGGAAATCATCGGTCCAATGTAGCTCGGAGTGATTCGGCCTATTTGGGTGCAAAATATGACCATACCTAGTGTAAATGTACCCATCCAGACGTGTTGGAATAGTCTGTTTGGTCGTACGAGTTAGAGAATGAAAATTGCACCACTTTGCAACTTTACACTGCTTGTATCTGGCAACTTTTCCCTCAACTGAAAACTCATCACCACAGGAAAATGCCTTCGAGATAGAAAAAACTGAGAGATATTATTGTAGATGGTCCCAACATGATCCCATATCCTTAGACGAAGAGTCTGTAAGCATCACAGTTTCTGATAAATAGTCTATCAAAGATTGTTGTCTTTTAGCACTTTGGACTCTTAAGGGAAATTGTCGGTCCAATGTAGCTCAGAGTGATTTGGTATATTTGGGTACAAAAGAGGACCATACCTAGTGTAAACATACCCATCCAGACATGCTGGAACAATCCGTTTGGTCGTACGAGTTAGAGAATGAAAGTTGCACCACTTTGCAAATTTACACTACTTGCATCTCACAACTTTTCCCTCAACTGAAAACTCATCACGACGAGAAAATGCCTTCGAGATAGCAAAAACTGAGGGAGGTTATTATAGATGGTCCCAACACGATCCCATATCCTTAGATGAAGAGTCTATAAGCATCACAATTTTGGAGAAATAGTTCGTCAAGGATTGCTGGCCTTCTACACTTTGGACTCTTAAGGGATTTCATTGATTGAATGTAGCTCAGACTGCTTCGGTCTGTTTGGGTGTGAAAGGGAATCATACTTAACCTAAATGTACCCATTCAAATGTGATGGAATAGTCGGTTTGGTCATACGAGTTGTAGAACAAGATTTATTGATGCCCTTACAAGTAGTTTTTAGCCTCCAATCGAACTCCAATGCTGCTTTTTGTATGAAAAAAGCCATGAGACCATAGCTTGTTGTGAAAAACTAGTCAAACACAGCTCAACAAGCTGAATTTTAGCCTAGAAGAGTAATTACAATCAAAAAAAAGAATACTTATCTCTTAAATATTTTGAAGGGTGGAAGTACGAAACGCTACTCTTGCGCTCAGATCAGTACACGACCTTCATGGCTTGAACATACACCCATGACTAGAGTAGAAATTCAGTAGAATCATTTTGGGGAGAGATCTCAATCACACCCACAAATGAAGCATGTTGATTAGGCTTGGTAGGTCAATCCTTCACATAGTGACCAAACTTGTCACATCTAAGGCATTGAACATGAGAGAGGTCCCACTTCTTCTTGACTGTAGGAGCACCATTTGACCCTTTATCTCTATTCCTCTTGAAGCATGTTTTCTTTCCTCCTTTTCCTTCCCTCTTTGAGGATTGAGTGGAAAGAACATAATTAAGGAATAATGAAGGAATACGAGTAGAAATCTTCTTACAACTCAGGCCCAGCTGATGGCTGAATTTGATACAATGAATAATAGAACCTCTCCTAGATGCTAAGATACAATTGAATATGCTTCTCCTTGAAATCGGCCTACTGTTGCAAGATGAAGCATTGTTGCTCAAGTGTGAACTTTTTCTTGGAATGCAAATTATGTTGAATGAACTTGATTGAGGAAATGAACAAACATCACCTTGTATTTATACAAAATAAGGTGACTCTTCAAGGAGGTCGGCCTCTCTTGAAAATAATAAATTACAAAATAATATCAAGGAAGGTCGGCCTCATCCATTTAAATCAAATGATTATAAATTAAATATCCATAGGCTATCATTTAATTTATTACAACTTAATGTGATCATTGGAAGAAACAACCCAATGCTGCTAATAACATCAATAGTAGGAACACATTTTTAGGGGTGATAAAGGGATTAGAGTGAACTGTTTGATAAAAATCTTTGGTAGACATGTATGAAAAATGTGGTAGCATAGACAAGGAAGTGGACTATTTGAAAAAAAGCTTCAAAGAAATGTGGTCTCATAGAATTCCATGACAAGCAAATGCAATTGACAACTGCTCATAGTTTTTAGTTATGCAATGTGAAGTAATTGCATAACTGCTTAGGTTGACTTTGTAAGAACTATTTTGTAATTGAATTTTTTTCATCTATGAACATCTAGTTGTTAGTTATGCAATGTGAAGTAATTATTTGAGTTTGAAAGATGTGTAATGCAATGTAATCAATGATATAAATATAAACTACATAATATAACCATTCTTTTTTATGCTATTGTACATTGATATTAAATCATTGCTCAAGATAAAATTTTCAAAGAGTTTAATCATGCACATGAGGAACAAATTAAATTTTGATTGTCAACTTCTATATATCAATTTATCCAATAATCAAGTGTATGTCCATATACAAAAATACAAATAAACACAGCAAGATACCCTTGGAAAACCCTCTTCTTGAGGGAGAAAAACCCAACAAATATGTCTCTTATATAATGAAGGAATACGAGCAGAAATCTGCTTACAACTCAGGCCTAGCTCATGGTTGAATTTGATACAATGAATAATAGCACCTCTCCTAGATGCAAAGATACAATTGAATATGCTTCTCCTTGAAATCAGCTTGCTGCTGCAAGATGAAGCATTGTTGCTCAAGTGCGAACTTCTGCTTGGAATGCGAATTATGTTGAATGAACTTGATTGAGGAAATGAATAAACATCACCTTGTATTTATACAAAATAAGGTGACTCTTCAAGGAGGTCGGCCTCTCTTGAAAATAATAAATTACAAAATAATATTAAGGAAGGTCGGCCTCATCCATTTAAATCAAATGAGTATAAATTAAATAGCCATAGGCTATCATTTAATTTATTACAACTTAATGTGATCACTGGAAGAAGCAACTCGATGCTGCTAATAACATCAACAGTAGGAACACATTTTTAGGGGTGATAAAGGGATTAGAGTGAACTGTTTGATAAAAGGCTTTGGTAGACATGTATGAAAAATGTGGTAGCATAGACAAGGCAGTGGACTATTTGAAAAAAATCTTCAAAGAAATGTGGTCTCATAGAATTCTATGACAAGCAAATGCAATTTACAACTACTCATAGTTTTTAGTTATGCAATGTGAAGTAATTGCATAACTGCTTAGGTTGACTTTGTAAAAACTATATTGTAATTGAAATTTTTCATCTATGAACATCTAGTTGTTAGTTATGCAATGTGAAGTAATGATTTGAGTTTGAAATATGTGTAATGCAATGTAATCAGCGATATAAATATAAACTGCATAATATAACCATTCTTTTCTATGCTATTGTACATTGATATTAAACCATTGCTCAAGATAAAATTTCAAAGAGTTTAATCATGCACATGAGGAAAAAATTAAATTTTGATTGTCAACTTCTATATATCAAATTATCCAATAATCAAGTGTATGTCCATATACAAAAATGGCATCGATGCCAACTCAGACAATTTTTTACAAAATGTGGCATATGCCATCTCAAAATGTATTCAAAATTTACATTCCAAAATGTCTAGCTCATCCTAAACTACTGGTGGATCATCAAAATGGAGCCTCTTTGAAACACTCATTGGCTCTAAAGGTAGCTGTACAAGAAAAACTCAGACCACAATTGAGGTTAGTTATACTATATAATTTAAAATCGAATAATTAACATCAAAATCAATATACATTGAATTTTAATTAAACTCTAAAATTGAAATCTTGATTACCTGAAATATACGTCTCTTCAAAGGGTCAAGAGTCCTAAAATATACCAAACCAAATTTTGAAATGCCAATCTATATATGTGAACAAAAACATAAAATTCATCCAAGTTAGTATACGATTATTGGTAATAGGAGCATATTTACCAAACACAAAATAAAATAAACACATACCTCTTTAGGTTGATCTTTTTCTTTATCTCCTTCAGGTGTTTTGACACCTCCTCCTTGAGGTGTTTCAAAACCTACTCCTTGAGGTGTTCCAATACCTAATCGTTTAGGCAGTGTGTCACTTGTCAACAACGATGTATAGCTCATAATTGCCTATACATAAAAATGACAAGTACATATGAAACTACCAATCTATGTTGATGTATGTATAATCAATATAAGATCTTAAACATATTAATTCAATCCAATTTGAGTTCAATTACCTTCCCCTTATCTAACTTTGTGCCTCCATAGTTCAGACAAGGCTGCACCTCACTCGCACTAGGTATTTCCTATAAGAGGAAAATAAGATAAACATATAAGTTATTATATAATTTCATTAATGACAATTCAAATGATAAGCAAGTATATAATAAAAAATGTAAACGAGTGAGTGCAAAAATATATATTGTGTGTGTGTCCAAGCCAAATGAAATGGCCCTAAGGGTGTTATCAGTTACCCGTGTGAGCTCCTCCTCAGACATCAACTATTAAATAGACCATGTAAATAAATATTAGTACTTGATACTATCTCTTATTAATATTCATTTAAAAACAAATGCAAGTTATGAAATTACAACTTAAATCTTACCTGTGTCACTATTCCAACATCCCCCCCTCTAGCAGGAGAGGACTCTGTAGGGTGCACTCCACTCCCCTATGACTGATCTATAATGTCCACATCATGGAGGTCATAATTAGAAGTGTCCAAGGGATGCTCAATGGGTTGTACAAGAGGACCCAAGAATATCTGGCAGCACATAGTGCAAGTATGTGGCACACAAAGATGTGGACTTGAGGAGGAGGATGTAGCAGCACTCGAGCCTTTGCCAACATCACCAGAATGTGGCTGAGCTATTGTAGAAGCATGCAAAACCAAATAACCACTCAAAGAGTGAATAGCCTGAATAGTCTGTGTGGCTACATCCTGGATAATCTCTGGATGATATATTGGAGGTGGCGGAGGAGGGGGAGGAAGGGGAGGAAGGGGAACATTTGGGCGCGAGAGTACTCTAACTACCCTTGGTCTAACCTGGGGCATACTTCCACCGATGCCCTGGAAGGGTTTAATGTCAAAGTAATTGACATGATGCCCTAACAAAAACTCAACATATAATTTTTTAATAAAGTAAAATGGTATATCAGAATTTTTTTTTAGTGGTTTATCAAAAACCATACACCAACGATCCCAAAAGTTATCTACAATGCCCCTATTCATGAACCATTTTATAGAAAGTTTTGTTTTATTAACATTCATTGGCAAACTGATGTAGGGGTTAATGAATAAAGAGGCTATTTGGGCTTTGGTTATTTGGAGATCTTTCACATCATCGTAAGACAATCTACGTGCATAATATTCCCTCATGTCTTTTCACCATGAATGAAAGGCATCATGTTGGGTGGAGAGGGTTTCTATATTTTTAATTATTTCCTTCAATGTGTTTGTCATATCACTCAATCGAGGGATTGTCTTACAAACTTCACAAATGCCCCTCAATTGCCCCAATTTTTCACCAATTAAGTTTTCAATTGGTGGTTGTGGAGGTGGTGGAGCATTTGGCATTTGTGCATTTTCATTCTCAACCATAATACCTGATTAAAGTTAAAAACCAATTAATCTAATTAAAATTACACAATATAAATGAAATTATTGTAAAAAAACCCTAGTTTTTAATAAAAATCCAAAAAAAACCTTAACTTTTTCACAAAAATCCATAACAAACTCTAGTTTTTGATAAAAATACATCAACAACACTAGTTTTTAATCAAAATGCATTTAAAAACATTAATTTTTAATAAAAAATCATTGTAAACTCTAGTTTTTAATAAAAATCAATAAAAAACCCTACTTTTGAAAAAAAAAAATCATAGAAACTACTTAAAATTATAAGAATCTAATTGAAAAATTGATTAAAACATAAAAAAAATCAATAACTTACCTTTCAAATCAGATTTCTCCTCAAAACAGATATCGGATTTCTTCTTCTCCCTGTTTGCCTACGTCCAAATGGTGTGAAATGACTTTTAACAGTCATGTTTTTAATTTATATAGGATTTTACAAATCGGATATCCGATTTGGATCGGATATCTGATTTGCAAAAGTAGGTTTGGGCATTGCTTTGGAGCAATGTACTGACACCCGAACCTACAAAAAGTCAACGCGCATTTTCGCATTTTTGAGTTGATCCAAAACGTATTTTTTTCCCATTGCCACTTTTTGGCCCATCATGATCCTGCACGTACCCCTAAATGAAAAATACATGATAAAGTGAGAGGAAAGGAAGAAAATACTCACAGAGAACCAAGAGATAAAGTCTCCAACAAAGAAATATCCTCAGTTTCTACACACATAAGACCAAGGAAAAATATTGGGGTTGATTAGGGATTTTCCTTAGTCAAATCCCCACTTTGGTGTTTCCACCTCCATGGACAACCAGATAGGATAGAGAGAAATAAAATAAATGTTATAGAAGAAGAAACAAATATGATATAAAAATATGCTAACTAGATTAATATAAAATGCAATGAAGAAATCATAGTTACCCTCCTTTAGCAAAATGAGAATGTCGAAAGGGAGAGGTTGCAATCTCCAAGCTTCAGAGAAATATGTTGATAATACCAAAGCTTCAATGTAGTATGGCTATGAGAGTAAGAAGATGCAATGGAGATGGTGGAATGAAAGCAAAGCAGCTAATATGATGAAGAAAGAGCAAGAGAGAATGAAAAGATAGTGAATTTCTTTTTGTGTAGTGAGAGATTCAAAATGAAGTGTTTTAGGGAGGTTTATGCATGTAGGAGTTGTACCAATGTGTTTTCAAGCTAGCAGAGGTGTTACATTTGGTGATAGGTAGGAAACATAATGTCTCAATGACTACTACATTTAGGAATCTATTTGGGATGTTCACGCAATACACATTCATCCACGAGATAAATCTGCCTTAATGACATGAAACAAATGGGTTAAGAAATTAAGGATTAAATTAAAGTTGGATGAAGGGAACATTGCATTATTGTCCTTAATTTAACTAAAGGAGAGGCTTATGGGATGTGAAATTGCATAGGATGCAATTTATGACATTACATTTTTCCCCCACTTCAGTAAGCATATGCATTCTAGTAGATGTGAGATAAAGTAGAGAGAGAAAGAGTTTGAAGAGCATATAACCATGATGAAGAGGATTTAGGTGTTCGATCCTATAAATGCAATTATAAAGCTGAGGTAGGAAATGAAGAGGACACAAGTCTTCTATCCTACAAAGTTGATTGCAAATTCACCACAAACATGTTAGGCAAAAAAGTGACAAATAGATGTGGTAAATACGATTAGATATAAGGATGATGCTATTAAGTATGGATAGCAAGATATGTTATGATAGAGACCATACAACAAGCTGATAGGCATGTGATTTCTACAAACTGTGTTGTAGGAAATTCACAAAAAGGCAAGTCTAGTCAAGTTGCCCCCAAGCTAGATGATGAGATCATAAGAAATCAATATTTTTTAAGACATATTTCTGAAAAATAAGAATAACCTGATATGATATCCCCCCTTAGAATGATATGTGCTACATAGAGGAGCACAAGTCATTCTAAGGAGAAGAAAGACAAAGAAAGGGATGTTGTGTCATGACATACACAATGGGATGTATTCATAGAATGTTATTGCATGAGGGATAACACATAGAATCCATAACATCAAGAAAAATAAGAGATAAAGAGATTGAAAGTATAGGGGGATCCAATTATTCAAGGTTAGAACTGATCATAAATGTATATATATATATAGTGTAAATTATATGAATTGTTATCACCCCCCAAATAGATAGGAATGAGAAGAAGAGCACATGAAGACAAATAAAAATTTGGGTCAACATGGAAGAGATCTAAATGCCTTAACGCTTTCTATCATCTTTGGTGCGAAAAAAATTAATTTACGACAAATAGAAGAATGATGAAATATATAGAAGAATTAATGGTATGTTTCCTCTCTTTTATCCAAGTGCCTGCAAGGATATCAAGGGTCCTCTAGGGGAGAGCAAAAACATAAAAAAACAAGTACGAGTGAACACAAACAAAAACACAACTATAATCTAAAGATAAGAAGAGGTACTACTCTAGTCCAACACCTCTAGCAAGTCATCCTTCTCCCAATCTAGATTATTGTAAGGGGAGGGAGGATGAGCTCATAGAGTGAGGACATTGAGACTAGTGTTGAGCAACTCACCTACAGTAGAAGCCAAGGAAGAGGCTGCCTAAACATCCTCATCTAGGAGCTCCTATGAGGTCAATGTCATTGACCTAGAAAATATGGATGAAAGACTTAGAATATCCTTCAATGAGTTGAATATGCACTTCATCAGAGTGGAGTGTAGTGACTAAATAGAGGGAGGCCAGGAAATCGGGGAATCATTGTTGACCTCTAGAAGAGGAGCAATGAAAAAATCTAGGGAAGGAGACTACATTTTCATAAGAATGGAACAAACCAAACTAGAATGAGGTGGAGAAGATGAAAAATTATTTTTATGACCACCATTCAAAATAATATCATGCTCTAATTTACACTTAAGAGGAGGATGTGGAGCCTTCATGTCAAAAGAGAAAGAAAGGGAAGAAGAAAAAGGAGCCACAATAGTATGACCTTCATGCAAAGCATATTCACAGGCTCAAAAAAAGGAGGAAAATCAGGTAGAGAAGTGATCAAAGGAGACTCCAAAGAGGGATCAAAGAAATATTGCACCCACTTAAGGTAAGGTTCATCAAGGAAGTTGGAAGAAAAAATAAAGCAATAGAAGTAGAAATAGGAATGGAAATAGAACCAATAGAATTAAGGATAGAAGAAAAAATAGAGAAAGAAGGCTCACCCTCAGTCTTCTACAATGCGTCGCATGCTCGGGCCAATGCCCATCAATGACACTTAAATTCACATGCAAATTGGTTCTAACGGTTATGAATACTAGAAATAGAAGCCCGAGAACACTCGTAGGTCTCCTGCTCAACTAGAGGAGTAATCTTTGTAGCCATTACCAACTAAAGAATAGGCTACTTAGGGGGAACATGAGGTGCCATAGAAATAGAGATATAAGTCTCAACCATGGACTCCTATCATTTCTCTACTTTGGAAGAAAGTGGAGGAATACGAGGAGGCCTCAAGGGTTGAGACACAAGAGCAACATGAGAAGAAATAACTTTATTTGCATGTTTCTCCTTGCCATATAAGGTAGGGCAAGGGATTGTAGGAAAAACTAGGAATTGGAAAACCTGAGGCTTAGATTTCACTAATGCGAGTGCCTTTAATTTTACTATGCTAAGACTAGTAGAACATACAAAGAACAACACTGGAAGTTGTGAAACCTTAAAAAAAAGGTCTATCTATGAGAGCATGCTTGTCTATAGCCCTCAAGGATGAAGGTACAAAAGATAAAGCATGTTGTTGTGTGTGCATAGATTCCTTCATAGAAATAACATGAGATGAAGGAGAAAAGACAACACTAGGGGTTGGAACTCTAGTCTTGTACTTAAAAAAATCCATGTAGAATAAAACTCCATGGGGTGGTAAAGGTCCAACTAGAGTAGGAAAAAAAAGATCTAACAAAAATCCATAATGCAACACAAGTGGTTTGTACTTAGTGTCCTAAATAGTATGCACTATGCCATCGTGAGGGAACTTCTAACACTCATGGACTACTAATGTGATTGCATTCATGGAAACAAGACATGAAATGCCTAGTCTCACTCTGAATAGGTCAAATTCAAGAATCACGATAAATGGAACATTAGTAGACTCAGCTCCACATAGGGCCATCAAAGAAGTAGAACCGATAGGTGGTATGAAAAGGCCATCATGGGTACAGATCATATCCTTTAATCCTCATATTTCTCTTTATGAAAATTGATAATAGTGTATCCTTCATGATAACATTAATTGTACTGGAAGGGTCAACCATAACACCAGTTATGATGTTACTGTTAATGGATATCTTAGACCTGCACCAAAGTGACAAATTAACGCAATGTTAGTCAAGAAACACATCTAAAATACA
The DNA here is from genome assembly GCA_007115665.2 of Sequoiadendron giganteum. Classification (NCBI taxonomy): domain Eukaryota; kingdom Viridiplantae; phylum Streptophyta; class Pinopsida; order Cupressales; family Cupressaceae; genus Sequoiadendron; species Sequoiadendron giganteum. Next base: position 479,025,562 of record CM021104.1, read on the forward strand.
CATTCCCCATGCAGTTCATTCAAATGTCAAGAACAAGAAATGAAGTAAAATAATCAAATGAAGCCATCAAATCCTATTAAAAAACACTCAAACCCTCAATCCCATGGGGGAATTGGTGCCATTTTGATTTGGAAAATGGCCCTTTCCCAATTCCTTTATACAATGTGATGAGATTGGAATCTCCTTGATGCAATGTGATGATAACCTTGATAAATTTGATGTAAAAATATAAAATTTGAATGCAATGGATGAAATTGTGAATGAAATTGAGTATAGTAGACTTGCTTGGATTGTGGATGATCAATTCAATAGGAGAGGACCTCTATTTATAGAAGAGAATGATGGAAAGAGAGAAAAAATGGATGAATGTGGGACAAAATACCAACCAATGAGAGAATGCCACTTGTCCACATGTGATTGGAGGAGGAATGAGCATATTTTGATGAATGTGCCAATAAATGAAATTAGGTGGAATTTGAAAATGTTGAGATGACAAGTTGGAGGGAGAGAAGAGTGGAGTAAATTCCACTTGGCTCAAGACAAAGGACATGTAAGAGGCCTTTAATGCCTTGTTGGATGTAGTCATCCCTTTTGGAGGGATTTCCAAATTTGAAGAATATTCGCTTTTGATGCCAAGTTGAGGGAAAATAGATGAATTAATAAATCAATTAAATTGATTTATTGGTGCAAGTTGCAAAATCTAGAGGATTGGAGCGATTAGGATTAGGATTAATCATGATTTGATTAATTTAGGTAGAAATTAGATGATTTGACAATTTTGATTTAGATTTTGGATTTGAATAAATCAAAGTTGAGAGGAATAATGGATTTTGGATTTAATTAAATTAAGATTGATTTATTTAATCAAAAGAGGGTGATGGTAGATTAAATCAAATAAAGGTTAATTTATTTAATTTAAAGAGATGAACTTAGAGAGTAATTAAAAGTGAATTATTTAATTACAAGTGGGATTATTAGATTAATTAAATAACATAATTTATTTAAATAATAGAAGCGGGTGACTTAAAGAGATAAATTTGATTTATTTAATTAAGAGAGAAAATATGATGAATTTAATCAAATAAAGATTATTCAATCAAATTGATTAGTAAAGAGGATGATTCAGGAAGAAGTGGTGTTAGTAAGATCAGGATCGGATGTGTAAGATCAATCTGTATATTTTTCATGTCTACATTTCGCTCCTCTTTGAAGCAATGCACCTATTGTGTTGGTTCAAAGAATAAACTGCCAAGATGAAAATGTAAAAAAATAAATCATTTTTTTTAGATGTCCCACTACTGCCCTAGCAAGAAGGATTATGCTAGTATACTACCCCTTCGAGAGATTGGACGAAAATTTGGATTTTTGAGTGATCTCACGAAAAAAGAGGACAAGCTACTTGACGAGTCCAGAAAGGGTCTTGGATGCCAAAAATGTGCCAAAACATGAAAAAATGATGCAAAACAACCCTCGATTGATCAAAAATGGGATCGAAGGTCCAAAACCCTAGCTGGATGGATAAATAAGGTAAAAAAAACCTAACTTTCAAGCTTAAAAAGGCCCTAAGGGGTCACTTTCAATTCATTTGTACACTTAGCCTTTTGAGATTCTTGCACTTTGAGTTCTAAGTATTGATTGAGATGGCACAACAAGTGCTTCCTGACATGTGTCTAATCGAGTGCGAGTGTACCAATGACCAGTTGACGTAGAACTAGTGGTATACAAATCTTACCCACCTTGTCCTTTCAATTTTTAAGTGCATTTAATAGGGTCCAAAGTCAAATTTAGGTCAAGCGGTGCAATTTATCATTATTGGAAGGCTAGAAGCAAGTCTGTATTTGTAAACTGTGTCTTTGCGATGAAGTTTGAAAATTAGGGTTTTAGGCAAACTCAAGCGCATGTGAAAATTGTGCCGTTGCGGTTCACTTTGAGGTTTAGGTTTAGGGGCACGGTCAAACTACGTCATGATGCCACAATTTGGATTTTGCAAGCGTCCTAGCGGCATAATTTGGAAATTACAAACTGCACCGCATTTGCTGTTTCAATTGTGAAAACTCAAGGCAAGATCCTGGTTTTTTTTAAACTTGACGTTGTGGCTTTTCTTGCACAGGAGGACCTTGGGATATTGCATTCATGGGAGCACAGGTTCTTGGTGCTGAGTCATTTAGTTGGGATGCATGAGTTTCTCCAGGAGCACCTCAGTGCGATTGGGTTTTGGTACGTTGTGTATGTAGCCCCTGTTAGGACACATTTGGGCATGATGACTGCCCTAGCAAAGAGATGGCATAGTGAGACATCCTCATTTCACCTGCCCATAGGAGAGGCTACAATCACATTGGAGGATGTTTGGTGCATCCTTTGACTACCCATCCATTGAGAGAGAGTTATCTATGATGTGGATGCTGGGATGGATGTGTGCTTTGAGGTCATGGAGCTTGATCATATCATTTTTTCTAAGGGTCAGATAGAGCTTGAGAGGTTCAGGGGCACAGTTCCCACTTTCTGACTGATTGTAGCTACTATCATTTTGGGTCTTGTGGCACCAAATCAGCATGGGCGATACTTTAGCCCAGGATGGGGTCTTGAATTGGAGTGGATGCTCCACCAGAAGGAGTGCTTTGCATGGGGGCCAGTGATGCTGGCCTCGCTCTACCGTGATTTACATGAGTTTTCATATTTAGATAGTATATCCATTGGGGCAGGGGTCACACTTTTGCATGTCTAGGCTTGGGAGCACATAGTAGTGCTTCATCCACAGGTGACACCAATTGCATTAGAGCTAGATGATCCCATTGATTGGCAATACAGAGGGGCACATACCACATTTACACATACAGGGGCAAGTGGCATCCCTCACTGGAGGAGGGTTATTGATGAGATGATGGTCTTTACCTGGCAGCCTTGGCTTGGTGTTGGTCCCTGGTATGATGATGCACAACAATTATTCTTTACATGACATGACAAGCTTATGTAGGGTAGGGAGCATACTATGATTGAGAGGTATCTCCCGGATAGAGTGGCTAGATAGTTTGGGGACAGGCAGGATCGTCCCGATGACTAGTACATGGCCATCTTCACTCGTACTATGAGGGAGACTGCATGGGGCAGACCCATCCCGACCGGTGAGGTCATTACTTCCTTTAGATAACCGATGTCCAAACTATGGCCATATAATTAGGGTCAGGGAGATGCGGGGGTTCCAATAGTATACACAGCTTGTTTCAAACCACCCCTTTGACTGACAGATCCAAGTCATGTGACACCAGTATGGTGGAGGCCTAGAGGTATGTCACTAGGCCGAGGTTTGGGTGGCAGAGGGAATGGTGATGGGGATGAGGACGAGGATAGAGGAGGAGGTGGACCACCTCCTCATCAGCTAGAGCAACAGAGGGACCAGCATATTCCTCTGGCAGATCAATAGAGAGATGGAGAGAGACAGGACCAACAAGAGGCCTGAGTGTCAAGGGATGGGGAGAGAGAGGTTTTGAGGGACCCATAGCAGCACCTCCCATCACCACCAACGGTGCAGACATACCACAAAGATGCATTGATTCAACAACTGCAGGCATAGGTGCAGGTTCTCATGGCCAAGAGGGACCAGACCATTATCACAGAGAGATATCAGACTTGATCAGAGCGGGACCAAGAGATAGGCTGGAGACAACAACTTGAGAATATGGCCTCTAAATCTCAGGGAAGTACAGTGTCTACACGGGTATACCATGAGGTAGTCAGAGAGGTAAAGTACTGCAAGTTGCATTACAGGAAGGTAGTACCAGCAACGGCTTGGGTACCAAAGTATTCCCAGTAGACAGGGATGAGATAGCCTGAGAACCATTCCAAGAGACAGGTGGGTGAGGGTAGCAGCCATCAGGGCTAGCTTCTCATTTTGACATCATTCTTTTTGATCTATGGGCTTCGTTTTTGATAGCCCTGATTTGTATTATATACTTTGATTCATACACACTTTGATGATCTTGATCTTTGTACCATGACAGTTACATTTTATATATATATGAGATGGTTTGATTCATTTATGAGATGTATGCTATTTTAATTATGCATTGATGGATGGATGTATTTAATTTCCTATGTATGATGATATGCAAATGCTATGACTTTTCTCATGTGATGCAATGATGTGATGCAGTGATTATGCAGATCTTTTATGGATACATTTATTTTTGTATATTTTCTATGCACTTTATGATGATGATGTATCGATGCAACATGTTATGATATGCAAATGATTCTCTAAATCATGTCTTAATGGATTATGTGATGTACTATGATTATGAAATGTATGCAATGATATGCAAATGTAATGTTTTTGTTTCTTTTCCTTATGCATTTATGATGGATGATATATGGATGCAACATGTTATGATGATGGTCATGTGATGCTTTTATGTAATGGAATATGAATATAACGATGTGAGATGACGCATGGTATTTATGATATATGATATTCCATGGTAATATGTATAAATGCAATGATAAAAATGATGTGATATGTAATGATTATGTGGTGATGATGTTGTGAGATGATTATGCTTTATATTATGTAATATGGTATGCGATGATTCCTGTGATGAATTTAAAGTCATGTTATGAAAGAATTTTTTATGATAAGCAATGATTCGTAATGATGTGATAATGTGAGATGATCATGATATGACTATGTAAATTTTTATTATATGTAATGAGTTATGATATGAAAATGAACTTAATGCAATAATGTGAATGTAGTGGTATAAATGTAATCATTTAAGATGTGATATTGAGATGATTATGCAATGCAATGATTCCTATTTCGTAATTATTTGTGGATGAAAATGTTATGACATGCAATGCAAATAATATGATAATGTGATATGATTATGACATGAAATGTAACTAATTATTATATGTAATGAGGTTATTATGATGTGATATGAATATGGATATGTAGCAATTTATGATGTATAATGATGATGCCTATGATATGATACTTATGCCATGGAAGACTTAATAATGATTATGTGATAATATCTATGATGAAATGCAAATAATAGTACTGAATCTATATTAATGATGAAATGCAATGCATCTATGTTTCTTATAGGATATGATATGCATTATGATGATGATTGGTGGATGCATTTTAGCAATGATTTTGAGTAACTAGCATGGTACCATGCTAGTATAGAAAGAAGACAGAAGAAAGAAGATCCAACAAGCCTACTTAATTAATGGTGATGATGATAATGATATCAGGAATTGGGATTTTAAAAGGGTCATTTCCCTTATGTTTGATAATACACATAGGTATGATGCATCAAGGTATAAAGAACCAGGATGGCGTTGCACCTACTATGATGGAATTTGACTCGATGATTAGATAGGAGTACTCCTGTTCACACTTGACATACATAACCTTATTCAAGATGTAGTTTAGATATTCTAAACATCTCAGACCAAAACATAGAAAAGCAAGCCTTCCTATGTGGTCAACAAGATATTTAAAACACCCTCCCTACAGACCAAACAAAGCACACATGACAAATTTATTTTATAAGAATATCCAAAAAGCACAATAGATAAAAATATAATGATCATTGCCCCATTTCTTTCTCTATAAATCCTTTTGTTTGGACATCATTCAGAGGTCATTAAAATGAGCGCAAAATAAGATAAGTCAAAAAGACAAAGATAAAGTAAAGAAACAAGCTAATGTTCTTCGTACCGCTAGCCAAGACTAAACTACGGTGATGCCTAATGTTGATGTCCATTGTAGGAATGATGCATCCTAGGACATGTTGTTATCAAAATGATGATGAGATTGACTGGATGATAAGATATTGATACTCCGAGTTGACTAACTTGCTGACCTACTTGTTAAAACCCAAAATTTCAATTTAAAATCCTAAGGGTTTTTCTCATTTAAACCTCATACTTTCCATTAAAACCTAAGTGATTTTATTCATTTATGTCCATTTTCCTATCTTTTTCATACAAAAATTCACTTCATCATTATCCAAAATGCTAAAAGTGACTTATACCCTTTACCGTTGCTTTAATATTCACATTCTATGTCACTTACCGCTTCACAGCGGCCTCCCACAATGGGCTCGTGGTATGGTTGTAGCGGCTAAGGTGCAGGCATGAATTTTTTACTGCCACACCGCATGTGTTCAATTCATTGACCATGGTATCGCGATGGTGGAGAGATAACCAACAAAGCAAACTAGAAGATATCTACCGCTACATTGTGCCCGGTCAACACTGTGAACACGGTGCCATGGTGAGTGGTGAGTGGTGGGTAGGAGAGGATACCATGGTACTACCACCGGTCTACGGGGAGACCACGGTGACCGCGGTGAGTGGTGAGTTAGCAGCCAAAAGATATATCATAGTACCGCATGTGGTTAAACCACAGACCACGGTGGTCAAGAGGAAGCGGCGAGATGACGGTTAACGAGTCACCGCGGTACCACACACGATTAGAAGGCAGCCTGTGGTAGGGCGGTAGATCGAAGTCGTCGCAGTACCGCTGACAGCCAAAGTGGAGACCGTGGTGGCGCAATGGACAACAAAGATGACAATTAATGCCAGTGGTGGCGCAATACTGTTGGAGGTAAAGGTTAAGCCTATGGTTGTGCAGTAACGATTGAGCAGTCAAATTCAAAGCACCGCTATACCACGGGTGAACAGAACGAAGGGCGCGATGGTGCGGTAAGGAGAAGTGGAGATCCATGCATGGAAAAGTCAAGCACCGCTACACCGTAGGTGGAGAAAAGGTTGACCGCGGTGGAGCAGTAAATGTAAAGGGAAATAAGGAGATAGGAAATAACAAGAAGATTCGCAACAACATATATGACATTAAATATAAAGGCAAGAAAAGCTATAAAAGGAAAAATCAAAGAATGACTATAGTTTTAAATATTTGATTTGCCGTTAAGGCAACTTAATCAAATATTTTAATATCTGCTAAAGAATTTAAAATGGTTGTAACAGGAAAATGAAGAGTTGTGACATTTGAGATTTGCTGTACAAATGTATTGAAAAATCAATTTTGAAAGTGGCAGTAGGTAGTAGTTAGATTTTTCCATAAAATGGACTGGGAATGCAAATAATGTACGGAGCCTTTCGTGAAACAGAATCAATGGAGATAAATGTTTTTAATTGGTGATTTTCTTTCTGGTGTTCAGTTGTTGTGATGTATAAAATTCATATTATTTATTTTGGTTGTCTCCAACTTGAGGTCTTTTAATCATTTAAATCAGCATATCAAGTATATCTCTGATTTATCAAAATGCACTCTCATTTTGTGTGATTTAATTAACTAGTGTCTGCAAGTCAGAATTAAAATATTTTAATAATTCACAGTGATTTAAGGATTTATTTTGGATTGTTGAAGTAGAACTTGATAGAGAAACATCCCAGCATAATTTATGCAAGTCATAAATTTACTGAGGTTTTATGCCAGTCATAGAATTTTCAAAGCGCCTAACAACTAGATTTAAGCCAGAGAAGGAAACACACATAATTTATGATTTTTTACTCCATTGCCCATGTTGATAGAAGGCACTGATCTGCCTCAACCGAGAGATAAAATTTCATATCAAACAACTTATTCAAATCCTTTCTTTTGTGCAGTAGGAGTAGGAGTAGTTGTAGTAATTTTCATCTATTCACTTCCATTTTCCATTGTGGATAGATTGCTCAATCAGGAAATACATTTCAAAATTTGCATCATTCATATAGGTAGACCTGCCTAGGTCTAGTAGAACCTAAAGAGTAGAAGGTACAACTACATCAATTGGCCTTGTACGTTGGCCAAAAGCGTTGTGAGAGCTTGGCAACCTCTCGTGGTTCAAACTTGCATTTTTGAGAACTAATAGTTTGGCGACTTTGCTGGGGACAAATTTAGCAAAAAAATTCCAGCCTTTCCTTTTATTGAGTCAGTAGAGTTTTACATTTTTTTTGGAAATTCCGCTGGGGCAAACCAAAGCAATCCATTTCATTTTCCTACTTTTTGGAAAAGTAGGTGGCGACTCTGTTTCATTTGATAAATAATGCATGGGTGTTGTGAAGCAGTAATATTTTGTCAAGATAGCAGGAGAAGAAAGAAGACAACAGTCAATAAGAGAGTTGAAGGAATTGAGACAACAACGGCTACAATTGGACCAATAGATGCTACAAGTGAACCAACAATTGCTGTAATTGGGAGTCAAATGTGCTCCAAGTACATCACCAAATAGGCCATCACACAATGAGAATGAAGAAACAAATGCCAGGAGATCTTGGACACCACAAATACCACATGATGCAACTGAGAACTTTGGTAACAAAGGTAATGTACTCTATTCACAACAAAACACTTTTGATAAGTATATTCAAATTCAAGAGAGAGGTACAGGTCTTGTGGATGCCTTTTTTGACATAAGGAGATATAAGGGAGAATCTATGAGTTCTTTTTACAATAGGATGTAGAAATTTGTATGCAATTACCTCCTTGTTATAGGCCTACAAGACCCACATTTGTTGCACATCTTAAGAGCATCAGAGCCTGAATCAGTTTATTGGTCAGAGTCATTAAAACAACAAGCCTTTGATGTGGTGAATAAATTTATTGATTCCATTCTTGGGACAAGGTATGTGGATACTACCAATAATACTTCAAAAGCTGAAATAGAAGAAGATATCATGCCTTCCAACAATGAAAATATGGAGAGTTTCTCTTGTATGACAAATTGTGATTCAAATTGTGATGATGAAAATGTGGATGCTAATCTACAACAGGGTGATTGTTGGAGTTCTTATGAAGATCAGGAAGCTGGAGAAATGATAGAAGATTTGGATGAAACATGTTCACTCAACAGTGAGAAAATTTCAGATTTGTTAGCTTTTGAATATCAAAAATATGCACCTAAAGATGATTCCAAAATTTTGGCTCCAACATATATCTGCTTTGACAGTGAAGGTACTATGTGTAACAATTCATATGACTCCATGAGCATTTCTCAGATTGATGAAGATATCTTTGAAGCTGATCAAAGATCCATGTTTGTCCAAGAAGAGGTATGTGATTTGAATAATTTTTTCCTTCAAGAGAAAGATGTTGGTTTGCATGTTATTGATGATGAGTGTCCAACATTTGTTGATTCAAGTATGTTTAAGGATGACTGTATGGATCAAATGTATGTTTCAATGCCAACTAGTGATAGGAAAGAAATGGAAACTGATTTTGATTATTTCAGAAGATGTTGATGAGACAATTTTTTTTTATTTCCATGAGAAGCATTCAGATTTTCAGGTCCCAGTGCAGTTGCAGGAACATTCAGTAATATATGATAATGGGCAAACCTATGAATGTTTTGTCAAATTTGGATACACTTTGTATACTGAAGATGACAAATATTTTTCATATGATAATAAGAATGATGAGATGCAAAGTGGTGAAATGAATATGAATCAAGTTGAATACAATGGTTTCTTGAAGGTTTTCAATGGAAGTGCATGTTGCAGGGCAGGTGGAATGGATAGTTTCAAAAGAAACCTGATGAGTTCTAATCAGAACAAAGTCTATGACAGAGGAAAATGCAGGTTTTTTCTTTTGGGTAGCCTGGGGCCATCCTTTATGGTTTGATTTTTGAACCATAGTAGATACAGAGGACTAAGGATTTCCAGTGCATGGAAAATTCTTAGTAACCCTCTTTAAACATTCTTTTCCATGCATAGTAGTTCTAGGAATCGTTGAAGGGTCTGGGTTTGCTAGTACATGGACATTTTCAAAAAATCCCTTATTGAAAACATTGTTTTCTTTCCATGTACAGTAGTGTAGGGTTTTCCATTCTCCATTTGCTCCATATTTCATATCCTTCACTCTTCCATTCCCTCCATCTTCCATTGCTCTCATTCTCCTGTCCATCCTTTGTCTTGGTCTACTCTCCCAGTTGCATTCTAGATTCTTGCAGTAATTTGCAAAATCACTCATCCCCAATAGGAGCCACTGTTAGAACCCAAAATTTCTAGTTAAAATCCTAAGGGTTTTTCTCATTTAAACCTCATACTTTCCATTAAAACCTAAGTGATTTTATTCATTTATGTCCATTTTCCTATCTTTTTCATACAAAAATTCACTTCATCGTCATCCAAAATGCTAAAAGTGACTTATACCCTTTACCGTTGCTTTAATATTCACATTCTATGTCACTTACTACTTCACCATGGCCTCCCACAATGGGCTCGTGGTATGGCAGTGATAGCTAAGGTGCAGGCATGATGTTTTTTTCGCCACACCGCACGTGGTCAATTGATTGACCACGGTATCATGGTGGTGGTGAGATAACCATCAAAGCAAAGCAGAAGATATCTACCGCTACACCGTGGGCGATCAACACTGTGACCGCGGTGAGTGGCGATTAGGAGAGGCTATCGTGGTACTGCCACCAGTCTATAGGGAGACCGCGGTGACCGCAGTGAGCAGTGAGTTAGCAGCAGAGGTAGCAGCCAAAAGATATACTGTAGTACCACATGTGGTTAAACCACAGACCGTGGTGACTGCGGTGGTCAAGAGGAAGCAGCGAGATGACGGTTAATGGGTCACCATAGTACCACACGTGGTTAAAAGGCAGACTGCGATAGGACAGTAGTGGTGAAGGAAGCGACATATGAAGTCACCACAATATTGCCGGTAGTCAAAGCAGAGACCGTGGTGGCGTGGTGGACAAAAAAGATGACAGTTAATGCCACTACTGCAATACCACTAGAGGTAAAGGTTAATCCTGTGGTTGTGTGGTAACGAGTGAGCAGTTAAATTCAAAGCACCACTATACCGCGGGTGAATAGAATGAAGGACGCAGTGGTGCGGTAAGGAGAAGTGGAGATCCGCATGTGGAAAAGTCAAGCTCCGCTGCACTACAGGTGGACAAAAGGTTGACTGTGGTGAAGCGGTAAACGTAAAGGGAAGTACGGAGATGAGAAATAACAATAATATTCGTAGCAACACATATGACATTAAATATAAAGGCAAGAAAATCTATAAAAGGAAAAATCAAAGTATGACTATAGTTTTAAATATTTGATTTGTCGATAATTAATCAAATATTTTTATATCTGCTAAAGAATTTCAAACAGTTGTAACAGGAAAATGAAGAGTTGTGATGTTTCAGATTTGTTGTACAAATGTATTGAAAAATCAATTTTGAAAGTGGCAGTAGGTAGTAGTTAGATTTTTCCATAAAATGGACTGGGAATGCAAATAATGTACAAAGCCTTTCCTGAAACATAATCAATGGAGATAAATGTTTTTAATTGGTGATTTTATTTCTGGTGTTCAGTTGTTGTGATGTATAAAATTCATATTATTTATTTTGGTTGTCTCCAACTTGAGGTCTTTTAATCATTTAAATCAACATATCAAGTATATCTCTGATTTATCAAAATGCACTCTCATTTTGTGTGATTTAATTAACTAGTGTCTGCAAGTCAGAATTAAAATATTTTAATAATTCACAGTGATTTAAGGATTTATTTTGGATTGTTGAAGTAGAACTTGATAGAGAAACATCCCAGCATAATTTATGCAAGTCATAAATTTACTGAGGTTTTATGCCAGTCATAGAATTTTCAAAGCGCCTAACAACTAGATTTAAGCCAGAGAAGGAAACACACATAATTCATGATTTTTGACTCCATTGCCCATGTGGATAGAAGGCACTGATCTGCCTCAACTGAGAGATAAAATTTCATATCAAACAACTTATTCAAATCCTTTCTTTTGTGCAGTAGGAGTAGGAGTAGTTGTAGTAATTTTCATCTATTCACTTCCATTTTCCATTGTGGATAGATTACTCAATCAAGAAATACATTTCAAAATTTGCATCATTCATATAGGTAGACCCGCCTAGGTCTAGCAGAACTTGAAGAGTAGAAGGTACAATTGTATCAATTGGCCTTGTACGTTGGCCAAAAGCATTGTGAGAGCTTGGCAACCTCTCATGGTTCAAACCTGTGTTTTTGAGAACCAACACTACTAACCTAGACTTGAGACTTTGATGATTAGGTTTTCACTTTTAAACCTACTTAGACTTGCTTTTGATTGGCTTACCAAAGGATGAAGATGAAGATTGATTTATTATGAATGAGATTATTCCGGGTGAAAGTGTAATGGAGATGGATGGATTTTTTCAAATATTTGGATGTTTTTGATGTTTTTTGAATGTTATGAGGCTATTTTTTGAGTTTTTGAAGGATTTTATGAATGTTTTGATTTTCAAAATTTTTAATGTTTTTGTGTTTTATGAGATTTTATGAATGTTTTTGGATTTTGTGTCTTGGGGGATGATCAAAGATTAGCCTTTCCTACATTTAATCTCAGAGATGACATAGTTTAGATCCATGTTTTTGATGTTTTCTATTTTTTTTAACCTTTTCTTGGATTTTTGATATGTTTTGGATTTTTTTGGATTTTCGCATGATTTTGATGATTTAGATATGGATATGATATTAATGCTCTGTTTGGGATTTTGTTGAAAACCAATCTAAGGTTGATTGATCAAATTGATGATGATAACATTATTGAGGATACACAACAATGCAAGGATAGTGTTAAGCAACATGAGGATTAGGATGGATATCCCAAGATGATGAGGGATTGACTAGATTTGATTAATCGGGATTAATGATGATAACATTATTGAGGATACACAAAAGTGCAAAGATAGTGTTAAGAAACACAAGGATTGGAAAGGATATCTCAAAATTATGATGGATTGACTGGATTTGATTGATCAGGATTTTGAAGCTTGATTTGAAACAAAATTTATTTAGATGATTTGACGTGATGTTGAAGTACAAATTAGATGCAACTGATATTGATTGTTTGGATCAATTCTTGATAAGTAACTTGTTCTTGTCAAAATATTTCATGGGCTAGTGATTTGGCCTTTGGTTCAAAAATGCTTTGACCAATTTTATTTCACATTTGCTAATGTTTGGATCACCACATAAGCTGGAGGATATAGATCAAGATTTATTCCTGAAGCAAGATGTAAATATTTTTCCCCAGTGTCTAGCAATGTTTGAAAAGCCATGGGTGGATTCTTGGATAGATGTATGGATGGATGGATATGGTAAGCACAAAAAGGATGCTAAGGACTATCTTGTGATAAGAGAAGGTGTTCAAAAAAAGGATGATCATTTGGATAATACTTCCTGGCTTAGATAATGTTGGGTAGGATATAATCAATGAAAATTGCCCATGTCAAGATGTTTACAATAAGAAAGTGTAAAGTGTTGCCAAACTTGTATCAAGATCAAGATAATTTGGACTATGGATGTAGATAGATGAAAATGGATTGGATAAATGGTTCATGGATGAATGGATTTATTATGGATAAGATGGATGAAATGTTGGATTTATTATGGATGGGATGAGATGCTCCCAACTAAACTAGCGCACGTAAATGCTCAATTCTACACTTGATGCTTCTTTGCCAGGTTTTCATCATGGTACCTATCCAAAGCGCCACCATAGTGGTTTTCACTAGAGGACAATTTTTTTCTTTACTTTTTTCAATCCTTTTTTCTTATTTTTATATTTTTTTGATTTTTTGTTGAAATATTTTAAGCTCATGTTGAATCACCTAGTGGTGTCGATGTAGATGCTTCTATCATAATGTGCCATCGATATCCTATTTGAAGAAGTTGCTTTGCTAAGATATGTGCACTTGAAAGCAACTTTTGAGATTTTCTTGATTTGCTTTGTTGATACTGGAGTTAACTTTATCTTTGTGTGCACATTTCAATAAAGTGCCTTCTAAATCCTTATGATGAAGGCTTGCTTCCAACACATGGTCAATGCTAGAATTGGATGCTATTTTATGTTTAGGAATAAAAGATGGATTGGTTGACAGTTTGGAACCTTTGACTCTCCAAACTTGGGAAGATGAGCAATAATGGGTGGATACGAAAGTGTGCATGGAATTAGGACCAACCGCTTGATTCTTTGTACGTCTCTTGAGAAGCATTCTTTTTCCTTTTGGACATTTTTGATGGATACTTTTCCCTTTTTATTTTGCCCCATAGTTTCTTTAACTAATGGATTTTGATAGGGATAATATTTCTTTGTATTCTTTGGTATCCATGTGTATTTTATTTGTCCTTCATGCTTCACTACTTCTTTTTCTTTGATGATGTTCTTCATGCTTTGATTCAAATCCTTCTTTTGATGTTGGTCCCAATTCGTGGATGGGGTGATGGGTGGATGAAGATTCATGACATGGTTGGTTGTAGTATTGGCATTGGTTTCATCATAAGGATTCTTTGTGCTCCCTATGTTGATGTTTGCTTGAGACATAGTTGCCCCTAGTATGGAAGTAGTACCTTCATGCTTTGGTTCTACCTATTTTGAGATATCCTGTTGAACATGCATCCTTTGATAAATGACCATTGTAGATTATGTTATTTCAATTTGTCGCTCTACTGACTCTATAATATCTTGTTTGGTTTGAATTGTTTCCTTGAGTGGATAATATTGGATATCTGCATATATGATGTCCTTAATCTGAATTTGGGATAAATCTGATCCTGATGTTGACAACTCAGCCTAACTGTAGGAATCAATAACCCACTCATTTTGTGTAATAATGTTAGGAGTAAAGGAATCTCATTCTGAATGAAGATCATCTACGTGTCCATCCAAAGAAAGCATCTCATGGGTAGATAGAGGAGTATGTTCTATATGGATATGATCATTATTTGCAACATCTTGTATAGATAAGAGAGTGCCCATTAGATCATTGTAGTATTGTGGAGATACAAATTCTTGATCTTGGTTAATGTTGGAATTGCTTTCGACATGCTTTGGATCACGTTCTCGACATGGGTCAGTTTCAAAGGATGAATTTCTTATAAAGAGTTATTGGATATCTTCATTAGGCATGGGAAGTGGCTCAATATCCTCTTCATCTTTGAGTGGACTTGGATCAAATGTTAAGTTGAGTATTTCTTCAATATCTGCAACCATGAGGTTGAAGGATGTCAATCATGCTTTGGGGTAAAATCTTGAGATATATCTTCTAACTCATTAGGTGATGTAGAGACACTTTCAACATGATCATTGGTGGAAGGATCACCAATTATAGGATCAAATAATGTTAACACTCCTTTGAATAGATCATTTGAGGGGTATTTATCATGATCAAAAAGTGACTCTTGATGTATGTTGAGTTGATCTTCAGATGAGGTAGAAACATCTTCAAGGTGCTCTTTGATGGATAGATCTTGATCATCATTTTCAACAATTGTGGAGGAGAGATTGTCACTTCTATCACTAGTGGTTGAATCCTGATCATTATCCCCAATAGTTATTATTTTTTGATCAATAAGGTCTTGGATGAGATTTTTAAGTCAAATACAATTAGATTTTGTGTGTCCCTTTATTTTTTGAAAATCACAAAGGTGCTTCTCATTATACCCTGGTGGTTTAACTTGGGGCTCTTGATAATTCTCATAAATAGGGATTTTAATGAGATTCTCATTTACCAATTTCTTCATCATGGATTCAACTGATTCCCCAAGTGGTGTTTATTTTCGTTTGCTACCTTGTGAGTTTTGTACTTCAAATTGACCTTGTGGTGATTGATTTTGGAGATGTGATGATTGATCTTTGAGATGTGGAGGTTGGGTTTGTTGTTGGTGTTGTTGATCTTGATATCCAACTTCTTGACATTGGAGATATTGTTCTTGATGTGGTTGGGGACACAACCCAATGCTTTGATGACATGGTTTAGCCAATGGAAGAGTGTATTGATTTTGGGGTGGAGACATCTCTTGGCACAATGGATCAACTATTTTGGTAAGTGTAGCAATTTGATCTCGCAAAATTTGATCTTGATTTTGATCTTGACACCCTTGATATAGTTGATTTGGTTTTTGTTCAAGCAGATTTGGAATGCATCCTTGTGGTGTTTGTATGGGATCATGGACAAATTGATTTTGGACAATGTTTTGATTTGGGACGAGGTTTAGATTTGGCATTATAGGTGGAAATTGAACATTGTTGTGGTTGGGAATCATGTTGCCTTGATTTAGGTAACTTTGATTTTGCATGGTGTTACCTTGAATTGAATCAACACATGGAGTTGTTAACATATTGTTTGGACTTTGAACAACATTTGTATGATTTACAAACATATCTATCCCAAAGTTTACCAAGTGTGGATTTGAAATGTTCATGTTTCGTAAATTTTTACTTGGTATATTCACATTTGGCATGGATGAATTTGGTGGGATAATGTTGTTATGTTGAAGACTCATGCATTGATTGTTTGGTTGATAGATTTCTATGTTTGGAATTTTATTTAAATGTACCATAGGGAAAGGTGTTACAAAATTTAGATTGGGAATACTCACATTTTTTGTACCATTGAGGTTTGTAGGAGATAATGATGTCTTGTATGGATTGCATAAATTTGAGTTTCGATAATCAATCAACATTGTAAAGCTTTGATAGTCTGGTTGACTTGGATTACTCATGATGTATGAAGCAAATTTATATTCTATGTTTTTCTTCTATTTTGACCTTGTTGTAAAAGTGAACCTCTAAGGTGTTTAGGACCAATTATGGGATGAAAGATGAAAGGGTGAGTGATAAGGGTGTTTGAAATTTGGATGATGGACTTATAAACCCCAAGATGTTGGATGTTATCTTGGGATAAAATTTTCCACAAGGATGATAATTTAACTAGGTGTATGAGGAAGGATTCATCCACACACACTTAGCCAAACAAGGTGATTTTGATGTTGATTTGAAGGATTTCACTAAAAGTCTAGTATGAATGATTTTTCCAATGGTTCAAAAGTTTTTTGGTGAAATGGAATTTGATTGATGTTTAAGATGGATGAAATGATTGGTTTTTTTGATCCTAAGTGAACCTAAGAGGGACTTGTTTACAAGACGAAGGTTTTGAAGAACATGCTTTTCCCTAAGAGTACTTCAAACCAAAAGATCAATCTCTACTCAAAAGACCATAAGACAAAACATAAACAAGCACATGTGTGGGTTTCAATTGATTTCATCTTGATTAATGAATTGCTTTTACCACATCCAATGTCTTGCTTAGGTTTCAAATTGAATGCTTATGCCTTAACTCCTTTTCATTTCACAAGGTCCATTATGTGAAAATCAAGGTTTCAAGAGCATAGTTTCCTAATGTTGACTTTAGAGGGAAAATTGAGATATAAATCCAAATACTTAGAAGCCTCTAAGGATAAAATCCCTAGGGAAAGCAATAGCACTTGGATTTTTTCAACGGTACTTGCTTCCTCTAAAGGGTTTGAAATTTGATGATCATGTTGAATGTTTATTTTTCCAATGTTTAGGATCCAAGCAAAGTGTTTTCAATTCCAAGAATATGCACAATCCTAAGATAGAAAGAGACAATATTTGTTGAGTTCCCACTTGGATAAATCTAGCTATGCCTACTCTTAGTGAATGATTAGATACTTGACCACACTGGCTCCCCTCCATGACACACACTTATTAGGTCATCCAAACATCAATACCCATGAAACTCCCATGGCATACTTCTCATCTATACTAAGAGCCGTAAAAAATGTCGGACGGCTTCAAAATGACTGTTCTTGCACCAACAAATAGATCAAGGATTTTGGTCTTTTCTAAACAAAAGGTTTTAATACGGGCATTCCATTCATGGGGGGCCATCCATATGGCAAGAGACCATTGTTTCCCTTCCTTTTAGAATAATCCTTGTGATACTCAAACTTTCCTCGAGTACCCACACTTATATATCGGTTGTAAGTCGCTTGGCTTTAGCGTGCTCCTGGTTGGGTTGTTCCCTCGGATGATTACTTTTTCCCACTAGGTAGGCCCTCTAAGGATAAACAAAAGTGAGCAAGTACATCTATAGTTCGATCAACCCTTGTTGAGAAACAAGGTGAGAACACTCACGATATACTCCACTCACACTCACAAGATTTTGTTCATTTTAAGAATCCAAATTGAAGTGTGGAGGTAATCAATTATACAACTTTATATCACAAAAAGAATTTTGATTCTCAAGATCGCTATGAAGTGCGAGAGAAGTGCATACGTATTTTTAATGATATTAGCTTATGAAAAACATTACAAAACAAAGAATGCACATATTCATTTTAAACCTCAAAGCAATTATATGAATTCCTTTTAAGCACCAAATTTAAAGTGTGAGATTTGTTTGTTCATTTATTAAGTCCAAAACAAAATCTAGCAAGTTTGCCTATGATTATTTTTAACCCTTTGTTTTGATCTTTTTAAGCCCAAACAAAATTTAGTAAGTCCTAAAAGAAAGAATATAGAAAATCCTTAGAAGAGGGATTATAATTTCTCCCCAAAGTGTTTAAAAACACTTGATACAATGAGATAGAGATAACATAGAGAACTCTTGGTCTTCATTTCTTTCCTTCACTTTGATCAAGCCAACCTACAAAAACTAGTTAATATTGCAAAACAGAGACTAAAAGCCAATTAGAAGTCAAAGATAACCAAAATGAAAAAAACACATGCTAAAAATAAATTGGAATTTTCCTTTTACCCAACTATAGTAGCACAATCTGCGGTGTGATGCAATTTGGGAAGATCAACAATGTAATAAAGAACTATTGATTACTGAGAGCGGTGCTCTGCATAGAGATAGTGACCGTGATTGTGGTGTTGTTTAGTAAGTGGTGTAGTTTGGGATTTAGAAAACCAACGATGCAGTTTAAAATTTGAAAAAAAAATTGGGCAGGAAGACTCTAGCGACGTAGTTTGGAATTTGCAGTGGCGCAATATAGCACCGCTGGATTGATAGTGGCAGAGTTTTCTATAGACACAAAAAAGTCATAAAACCATAGAATTTTTAGAAAAATGTGATGAATTTCTCTAGATCCACCCTCCTTCTAGTGCCAAAATGTGAATAGATATCTTAGGCCTACACCAAAGTGACAAAACAACACAATGTTAGTCAAGAAACACATCTAAAATACACATTCCCCATGCAATTCATTCAAATGTCAAGAACAAGAAATGAAGTAAAATAATCAAATGAAGCTATCAAATCCTATTCAAAAATACTCAAACCCTTAATCCCATGGGGAATTGGTGCCATTTTGATGTGGAAAATGGCCCTTTCCCAATTCCTTTATGTAATGTGATGAAGATTGGAAGCTCCTTGATGCAATGTGATGATAGCCTTGATAAATTTGATGTAAAACTATGAAATTTGAATGCAATGGATGAAATTGTGAATGAAATTGAGTATAGTAGACTTGCTTGGATTGTGGATGATCAATTCAATAGGAGAGGACCTCTATTTATAGAAGAGAATGATGGAAAGAGAGAAAAAATGGATGAATGTGGGACAAAATACCAACCAATGAGAGAAGGACACTTGTCCACATGTGATTGGAGGAGGAATGAGCACATTTTGATGAATGTGCCAATAAATGAAATTAGGTGGAATTTGAAAATGTTGAGATGACAAGTTGGAGGGAGAGAAGAGTGGAGTACATTCCACTTGGCTCAAGGAAAATGACATGTAAGAGGCCTTTAATGCCTTGTTGGGTGTACTCATCCCTTTTGGAGGGATTTCCAAATTTGAAGAATATTCCCTTTTGATGCCAAGTTGAGGGAAAATAGATGAATTAATAAATCAATTAAACTGATTTATTGGTACAAATTGCAAAATCTAGAGGATTGGAGTGATTAGGATTAGGATTAATCATGATTTGATTAATATAGGTATAAATTAGATGATTTGAAATTTTTGACTTAGATTTTGGATAAAATAAATCAAAGTTGAGAGGAATAATGGATTTTGGATTTAATTAAATAAAGATTGATTTATTTAATTACAAGAGGGATTATCAGATTAATTAAATAACATAATTTATTTAATTAATAGAAGCGGGTGACTTAATGAGATAAATTTGATTTATTTAATTAAGAGAGGAAATACGATGAATTTAATCAAATAAATATTATTCAATTAAATTGATTAGTAAAGGGGATGATTCAGGAAGAAGTTATGTTAATAAGACCATGATTGGATGTGTAAGATCAATCTGTATATTTTTCATGTCCACAGTTACCATCGATATGAGCGGGGTTGTAAAGAGGAGAGTGCTCCATATTATGGGGAAGTCGTGTAGTTTGAAAGTTATGTCAAGAACCTTATCCATATGACTCATAAGAGGAATAGGAATAAATGAGACCATATTTACATACTCGCAATAGCCAAACTCAAAATATTTAGAAGCAGCTATAATTAAATTAGTAGAATGGGATGGAAATAGATCTATGTAAATTTATAGATGACTATTATCCTTAGCCACAAATTTGTTTGAGTTTTGATTCCTATCACCAAGCTAGATGTCATTGCTATCTATGTGATCTTGGATTACATGTTGAAGATGCACACAACATTCAGTTTCATGACCTAAGACTTAATGATATTGACAAAACTTCTATGCATCATACCAAACTTGGGTATTGCTTATCATCAGGAATCAGTCTGATCTTTGGGAGGGTAATTAAACTATATTTAAAAAAAAATTAAAGAAGAGTGGCATAAGATTTAGATAATTTTATAAAAATTATATTATGTCACACAATGTTCTATTCAATAGGAATGGAAAAAAATTTTCTATTGCTTTATTATTTTTACTCTTAGAGAATAGACATAGTTGTTTAATTATCAAGATAAGAGGACAAGGACGAACCCTCACACTATTTCATCAACTACTGATAATCTCTAAGTGTAGTACATGGATGAGATTTTGATGGATATTTCATTAGAATAAATTATTCCCTTAATGCCAGCTATAGATTCCCCATGAATACATGTTGAACATCAAAATCGGGTACGAAATATGGGATCTAAGAAAATAAATATTGATAACAAGCAATAAAATCAGTCACTTTCTCATGATCTCCCTACTTATAGTGGACGAGCTCAATGAATATCACCTTCAGCTCGATATTACATCTTGTAACTTTGCAAGAACTAGTTGATTAATTTCTCAAAAGATAAAATAGAGTTGTTAAGAAGGGAGAAAAACCATTCCAACATGTAGTGTCTTTTAGAGACTGTAGTAATATTTTAGCTAGCAACTCATCATGATAAAGGAAATTGTTACACATAGCAGTAAATGTCAAGATGTGAGTCTGTGGGTCACCTCTACCATTGTCTTTATCAAATTTTAGAATTTTCAACCTTTAGGGTATAGGGAAATTCAAAATGTTTAGGGCCAAAGGACTGCGATGGTAATAAGGTTTCAAAGTAGAATGAGATGCGGTGTTGGCTAAGCTGGCTAACTAAAATTGCATTTGACCCATATTTTTAATAGAGTATTTAAAATATGATTAGATGGAAGGGGAGGTAGATTAGCCATGGCGGTAGAGATTTGAGGTATGGATCTAGGTGGATGAGGAATGTTATATCTCAAAGTAATGTGAGATACATTAATTCTAGGATTAACATGAAGCACATACATAGTGTTTGTATCATCAGTGAAACTCATGGAGGGTATAAAAGGATTACTGTCTACCATATGCACATATACCTCCGACATGAGAAGGTTCAATTGAATACCGGTGACATCCAATTAGGCATCTTGGGATCAAGTCAAGACTAATGTGTATGGAGGTACATGGGTCTTTACTATGTTGTCCAGTGCATAGAGAAACTCAAGGCCCTTGCAGTTTGAGATGAGTAAGTTTCTCGAACTACTAACAACAAGAGCAACTTGAGCATATAGGTTACCACGGTTTAGAAAATATTCAAATTCTTTAATCCTCTCATCCAAATACTTAACCTACTCAAAGGGGACCCTAAGATAAGCTTTGCAATCTTTAGAGTAGGGAGACCTTGAAGGATAATTCAAAGGAGAAAGACCACCAAACATGGGCTAAGAGCTAGAAGGATTGGGATTTCCATAAAACATTGGACTAGGTCTAGTAGGAATATACCTATTTGGAGGTATGGTAGGCCTCAAGATTCTTCTTACTATGTGTGTGGAGGTAGTAGATTGGGTTGTAAATCTCATATAAGAGTGCTTGCAACACACAACCTTGCCAAATCCAAGAAACAAGAGAAGGACTTAAAAGGAAATGAAGAGTTTTAGAATTTTAAAATGACCACAGTTTTGGAAGAAGGTGAATTCACGTCAGGTTCACAAAAATGTAGAGAGGATTTTCTACTCTCAAGATGACAAGGTCTCAAGGATAAAATATCCCTCAAATACCTCAAAAGAAACAACTCATGTGACAAGATAAAATGATGAAGAGTGTTTGTTTATGTTTTATGTAGAATTAAAAGGTGAGAGTTCAAAAAACTGAAAGAGCATGTAATAAAAGTCTTCTAGACAAACTAATGAGATCTCAGTCAAGGACGACAGTGTGATGTACGGATATCCCCACAACACACTGACATCTCACACAAACCAAAAACTAAGAATTTCTTAGAAAAATGGTAAAGTAACTACTAATAGTTATGATAACAAAAACTATTAAAATGCAAGAAAGTGACAAAGAGTAACAAAAATTAAAGTAATTTAAGCTAAATGAAAAATAGATGATAAAACAAGAGGAAAGGAAGAAAATACTCACAGATAATGAAGAGATGAAGTCTCCAATAAATAAATATCCTCAATACCTACATGCATAAGATGAAGGAAAAATGTTGGGGTTGTTTAGGGATTTGCCAGGTAGTCAAATCCTCACTTTGGTGTTTCCATTTCCACAAACACCCAAAAAAGATAGAATTAAAATAGACATGATAGAAGAAGAAATAGATATATGCTAGAAAATATGCTAACTAGATTAAAATATAATGCAACGAAGAAATCATAGTTATGGGTCAGTGCAGGATCATGATGGGCCAAACAAGGCCCTTAAGTGGCAATGAGAATATAGAAAAAACAAACTTAAGAAACTTCACATAAGAATTTGAATAGGTTATTAACATAATTTTGAAAATATGTAGGAATAGAATTTATAGAAAATTGAATGTAGTTTGTAGGCTACTAGGCCTTTTCTGAAAAAAAGTATTTAGATTTGGATATTTATTTCTAGATCTTTAAGAAAAAAATATATGTTTATTAAAGTTAAGAAGTAGACATTTGTTTCTTTAACTTAGAAATGAATATCAGTTTCTTTTAATTAGAAATATTAATCTATATAACTATCACTATTGATTAAAATATAGCATGTTATAATATTAATATTAATATTGATATATAGTTAAAATATTAATATATATTATATACTATTATAAGTTAATAAATACTAGGAAATGTTAATATTAATATAATATACATTATATTGAATATAAATATTATATGTTATATTATATAAATATAATATTTATGTATATTTAAAATTTTAATATATAATATAATATATGATAAATTAATATATACTAGGAAATATTAATATAAATATTATATAAATTATATTTAATATAAATAGTATATATTATATTATATAAATATAATATTATATATAATAATATAATATATTATAAAAATTATTTAATGGATTGTTGAAAGGAAGTTTAAAATATCATATTAATTATAATAAAACTACAAGGAGCTAAGAGAAATATATACATCTCTCTCTCTCTCTCCCTCTCTCTCACCTTCCCTCTATACTTTTATCTATCTCCACTCACCATCTCCCTCTCTACCTACATCTTTCTCAATCTGTCTTACCCTACCTCTCCCTCCCTTCCACCTTTCCCCCTCTCTCTACCTCTCTTGGATCCTTCCCCCTCTACTCTCTATATCCCCTCCCTACCTTCATCCCTCTCTACTTCCCTCTATATCCCATCTCCCTACATCCCTCCAATTGTACCACTCTATCCACTTATCCCCCCTTTATCCCTCCCCCCTCCCTCCCTCCCTCCTCCCTCTATCCTTCCCACCCTACCTCTACCTCTCTCTACCTACCCCTCTCTCTCTACCTCTACTTCCTCTCTCTCTCTCTCTCTCTCTCTCTCTCTTAGAAACACACTATATCACTCTCTATATTTGTACCTCTCCCACCTTACCTCTCTATCTCTTTACCTATCTCTTTATTCCTTGCACCTTACCTCTCTCTAACTACCCCTCCCTCCCACCCATCTACCCTCTCTCTCTCTCTCTATCTCCACTCACACTCTCCCTATCTACCTACCTTTCCCTCAATCCATCGCACCCCACCTCTCTTTCTACTTACCTCTCCCTCCTTCCAAACTTCCCCCCTCTCTACTTGTCTCTTTCCTTCCCTCTCTACTTCTCCCTATCTCTTCTCACTCACAATGCATACCTCTCCCTCTATTCCTTCCACATTACCTCTCTCTATCTACCTCTCCATGTCTCCCTCTTTTCCTATCTCCCTCTATCCATACCATGCTACCTCTCTAGACCTCTCCCTCTCCCCATCCCTCAATACTTCTCTCTATCTCTCCTCTCTCACTATCCCTCCTAACCTTCCTCTCCCTCCATTTTTCCTTATTTCCTCCTCTCTCTCTTTCCACCTAACCCTCCTTTTATCACTCACTCCCTCCTTCCCTATCTCTTCCTCCCTCTCTCCCTCCCACCCTACATCTCCCTCACTCTATGTACCCCTCTCTCTACTTCTCCCTCCCCTCCTCTCTCTCTCTCACACCACCTCTCTCTAACTCTCCCACCCTACCTCTCCCTATCTCCATCCCTTTATCCCTCCCACCCTACCTATCCCTATCTCACACCTTCTTTCTCTCTCTCTATCACACACACATAACCTCTCTCCACCTACCCATCCCTTTATCCCTCTCTCCCTCTCTCTATCACTCTTTCTATACCTACCTCTCCATCCCTCTATCCCTCCCACCCTACCTCACCCTATCTCCCTCCTTCCCTCTTTCTCTCCCTCCCTCTATCCCTCCCACCCTACCACTCCCTATCTCCTTCCTCCCCTCTCTCTTCCTATATATCCTTCCCTCTTTCTCTCCCTCCCCATCCTCCCACCCTACTCTCCCATCCCTCCCTCTATCCTCCCACCCCACCACTCCCTATCTCCCTCCTTCCCTCTCTCTACCTATCTCTCCCTATATATCCTTCCCTCTTTCTCTCCCTCCCTCTATCCCTCCCTCATTTCATCATTCCCTCTCTCTCTCCCTCCCACTTTACCTCTCCCTTTCTCTCTACCTCTCTCTCTCCCTCTCTCACACACATAACATCTCTTCACCTACCCCTCCCATTATCCCTCCCTCCCTCCATCCCTCTCTGTCACTCTCTCTATATGTACCTCCCACCTTCTATCCCTCCCACCCTAACTCTTCCTATCTCCATCCTTACCGCTTTCTCTCCCTTCATCTATCCCTCCTACCCTACCACTCCCTATCACCCTCCCATCTCTCCCTCATACACAAAACCTCTCTCCACCTACCCCTCCCTCCCTCCCTAACTCTCTCTTTACCTACCACTCCTACCCTACCTCTCTCTATATCCCTCATTACATCTTTCTCTCCCTCCCTCTATCATTTTCACCCTACCACTCCTTGTCTCCATCCTTCCCTCTCTCTCTCTCCCCAAAAACACACACACTCTCTCTCTCTCACTCTCTCTATACCTACCTCTCCTACCCTACCTCTCTATATCTCCCTCCTTCCCTCTTTCTCTTCCTCCTTCTATCCATCCCACCCTACCACTCCCTATCTCCATCCTCCCCTCTCTCTCCCTCATACACCCACACAACCTCTCTCCACCTACCCCTCAATCTCTCCCTAACTCTCTCTCTACCTACCTCTCATGTCAAATCTTATATGAGTTCATATATGTTTAATTTATCATTTTTTTTCAAGGCTAACCCTTGATGTAGGTCTTCAAGCAATTCAAGAAATCAAGCAAAGAATATCCAAGACCTTGAGGTGATGGGCATGACTTTAGTTCTTCAAGGAAGCCATCGAAGGGTGGTGAGTTGAAGCCCTTTGTTGATTCATCATTCCTTCCCATCATTTATCATTTAATAATTGACATTTCCATTGTCGAAGTGGAAACACTAACATGAGGTTTGACTAAGACAAGCCCCTAAATGGAAAAACCCTTTCCCTCTCTGAATGTGTAGGTTTCAGGTTTGGAGACGATTGAAGTAAGTTTGAAGATAATTTATTAATTACTGCATTCAAATCCATAAACCTTGTCAACTCATAGAAAAGCCTACAAAATTTTATGATAGTGGTCAAACAAGTTTGCAAGCGAGAATTGAGAGCTCAGATCTAGCATCAAAAGATTGTAAAAATAGATCCAAGATATCCCTACAAGGATAGAGACACCCTTGGGCACCTATGTCCTCCTATATTGACTAAATTAAAATTGATATGTCAAGTACACAACACTCTTTCCTTCCTAGATTTGCCTACAAATCTCTGTGACAATCTATCAATTATCAAAATCTTACAATTTTCATATTAGGACACATAGTCTAATCAGGTTAATCAAGGAAAATCAATTCCAATCCATTTCTAAGGCTCAAAAATATGTAGATCTAGGTTTGGTTGACTCACCTTCAAGGTTTAAATTCAACCTAATCACCTTGTTGATTTTCATCCTAATGTACCTTCGAAAAAGGAGGAAATTAATCCTAGGTTTAATACATTAAACTTAGGGTTCCCTTTGTCTTTGTTACATTTTAGTGAACTTGATATTTTGACATCATAAACCTTTTTAAATCTAAATTAATTCAACCTTAGATCTAGGTTGAGCATTGCATTGTTTGTTTAGGGTTTCATTTTTGCATCATAAAAAGACCTATTTTTTTTAAAAAAAATGCATACAATATTGCATCATAGGTTGCAATAGGGTTAATTTTAGTCATTTAGGTTAGATCTACATTCAAAATTCCATTCATAATTGTCATATGTTGTTCAAGAATTGCTACAAATTTTAATTTGAGTTACATTGTATGAAATTGAGAGAAATTCTAGAAAAATACTACATTTCAGACCTGTTTGCACACATTTGCATAACCCTTAAGTAGTCTAATGAACATTCAAAATTTCAGTTTTCACCTACCTTGTCTAGGAAAGGGATGTGCTTGGATGACTTTGTCCTACTATTGGTGGTTGAATATTTTTTTTTAGATCTTTTTCTCCATGTTCTCAGTCTGTGTCTTCTTGTTGATTTGTAATTTAAATTTTTGAAAAGGTGTCATTTTGCTTACATTATTGCAAATTTAAAATAAATTATTGCATTTTAGTATTAAAAATATCATATCTATAAGAAAAATTATTTACATTTTCTAAAGCATTACATAATTTAGGTAAATTACTTTTCATTTTAGAAAAAATTCAAAACCCTAGATTGTTACAACACATTTTGAATTCGGAAACTCATAGAACAACAACAAAATTAATTCCAAATATGGGTCTACAAACTGTCACATAGTTTTTATCACTAGTTCCTTTGAAGCTAAAATTTAAAAAGAGCACTAGTAGGACGTAGATTCCCTAGGGCATCCTAGTCCTCCAAAATTTTCCTTAGATCTCAGGAACATATTAATACTTGTTAGTTTGTAAATATAGAATCTAATTTCTAGATTTTTCTGTAACAGGTCTATAAGTTTGTTTTCAGTCCTAGTTAGCCTTAACACTCATAAACACAAATTGAAATTGGAAATTAATGATTAATCTTGGAGAAAGCATAGTAATATGATTATGTTAGATCTCTTTCCACAAGTGCATTATATACCTACTAATCCATTTAGTTGTGATGACTTTGATATGTTAGATGATGCCCTTGAGGACTTCATCTCACCTGGATCATCCACTAAGGCTCCTAACATTCCAAAAAATGAAATTATTGATA
Source organism: Sequoiadendron giganteum (assembly GCA_007115665.2). NCBI lineage: Eukaryota > Viridiplantae > Streptophyta > Pinopsida > Cupressales > Cupressaceae > Sequoiadendron > Sequoiadendron giganteum. The sequence continues at coordinate 479,053,417 of CM021104.1, forward strand.
CTCATGATAATCATGTTAGTCATTCTTTCGATATCTCTCTTGATTGTGAGGGTATCTTAAAAAAAATTAAAAAATAATTAATTAATATTAATTTTCCTAAACTTCATTTATCTCCCAACATCTCTCCCACTTGTGAGAATTTTTTGGTGCAAGAGGATGCAATCATTGGCGATCAAAAAAATCATAGTTATTCTTCTCCCGATACCTCACCCACTTGTATATAAGGTAACTTGATGTTAGAGAATCCAATCATTGAGAATCTTGTTTACTTCTCTCCCAATACCTCTCCTACTTGGGAAGATATTATGGTGCAAGAGTATAAAATCATTGATACATTTCTTTCAAAAGATAGTAAGATGGCTTGCTTAGATGAAGATGCTAAGGTGACATTAGATCCCCCCTCAAGAGATCATCAACAAGAAATTAAATTCATTGAGGTTATGAACACATAATTGGCTATTAGGTCTCCTCTAGTTATTGGACCTCCTATAAATCCTTTAATTATTAAACCTCCTAAAATTCTCTATTTATAGGACCTCCTAAACCTCATGACCATATCTTAAACTTTGTAAAACAATTCACTAGTAATCATGTGATGTAGCAACCAAGTTATCACACAATTGCTCACATATATAACACTAGAAATAACAAGCGACCAAGACAAACACAAGCCATTGCCTCATCGATACCATTACCACAACTTGTTTTACCTAGTGACCCTCATTTACCTCAACATAGTGCAAAGGAGTATGATCTTCTGGAAAAACTTCATAACACTCTTAATATTTCTTTATGGGATTTGATTCAAACATCACCTACTTACCATGGCATGTTTAAAAGTGATTTGAAAAAAATTGTGGACCCTCCTAGTGCACAATCAAATGATGTGGCAACCTTAATTGAAGATATGAATTTGGTTAATGTGGATATCGTATTCCATCAAAGTGAATTACCTCCTTTGGAAATGCAAAAAATAAATGATGCTTTGATGATAATGATTGTTATTAACAAGGTTGGGATTGTTGGGTGAAAATAGTGTAATCAACTTTTCAACAGATTACGCCATCTAGACTTCAACCACAACTATGTGAGATATAATATCTCCTCTCAGAAAGAGGAGGCGCCCTTCTTACCAATAATTAAAAGCTATACTAAACTTAAATGAATACTTACAAAATGTACACTGTACTCATGAAATGCGGGGGGGGTGTGTTACATTCATACTTCTCTCTTTTTTCAGAGAAGATGTTTACAATGCTTCACGATGAAAAGCTTTAGATCTGATAACTTAAACTTAAACAACAACAGTAATGCCGATATTTCTATCTTGTCAAAGCACAACATAGAAATACCAGGTATGATCTATAATAACAAAAATGAAAAGGAAAAGGGAAGGCTCATGAAGGCACAAAGTCATTCCATAGCCTTTTCAATGTTGAATCCTGTAGAAGTATCGTTCGTCATATTAGAAGCACAAAGTCTTCTTAGATACAGTGATTCCTTGAAGAACATGAATGATTACAAGCACAAAGTCTTGTAGATACTTCAACAAAAACCTTCAAACATAAACAAATCCAAATGATAAATGCAACACAAATTTTACATAAACCACTTGAAGCCCTTTCAATCTCATACATTAGTCGCCATTGATATAATCAACACACAAGACAATCGATTCCAACACAAAGTATGGTATGCAATCCTCTTCTTTATTGATTAGATCTGAATTCACAATATTGAACACAAAGTCTCAATGCTTGTTTCAAAAGAGCAACACTTCGTTGCAAAATATCAAAAGGTAACTATTACAAAAGAAATCCCTCTTATTTATAGAAAAGAGGGAAGAGAAAAATTAGGGAATCAGATGAGTAAAAATAAGAAACCCTAATCTAACTGAGTGTAATTTATTTCTTCATAATCGCACCTCATATTTTTGGTGCAATTACGTTTTACAAAAAGACATCTAAGATGTCAAAAACAATTTACAATGTGCAAAGTAGGGGACACAAAAACTGGCGAACACTGGAGACAAAAAGAAGAGTATTGTTCTTTGTCGTCTCTTGTAGGAAAGCTTCATTTGGCCTGACTGTATAATCCACCAACGTGTGTATTTTGGTAATCATCTTCTTGGCAGATGAGGAAACCTTTTTACACCTTTGAAGATGAGCCTTGAAACAATCAAGTGAAAGCCACAGATCACACACAATGTGCATGGTGTTTTTGGAAAAACCTTTATCATCGACTAGCTTCATGAAGGCCTCTTTATACACTTGAATAATCTCGCCGAGAGGAAGAAATGTGTGCTCATCATCAAGGAGATCACTTGGCAACTCTTCCATTCCATTTACCAGAAGAACCCGATAACCTTCTACATCCTCCTATACCTAGTGAATATCATCAGTCAAAAACTTTAACACCTAGATTTTATGTTTGAGCGATTCTTTCACCTCCACATATTTCTCCTTGTCAGGTATTACTCCATTCCTTACCAATTTTCTGATCTTGGATTCTTTCATTTTCAGCCATGATGATAAGGGCCTTTCCATTTCATGTAGCTCTTTCACAAGCGATCCTTCCTCTTTATTAAGCTCAGTTTGTAGCTGGGCTATTTGTATTTTCTTCTCACTTGCGGTGGTGATGACTTGTGTCCCATGATCTATGATCTCTTCAATGAACTCATTGAAGAATTTACTCTTGGCTGCAAGATTCTCTGCCTTTTGTACAGCTGGTTCTTCAACATTCACCAAGGTCAGAGATTGGGTATCACCCATTAAAGATCCTACTATGTTTCTCAAGATGTTCGCATAGATTTCAGCCTTCTCCTTGTATAGGTTCTTAGCTTGCTCCATCTTGTCAAGCCTTCTTGTGAGGGAATCCAATAATACTTGGGCGTTTGCTTTAGCACTTTCATTGGTTACCTTCCCAAGTCATATTATTTGTATAGTATAATCTTCCATACTTCCATCACCCTCTAGTTGCGAAGGAAAACCTACCTCAACAAACTTCTGGCCAGCTTTATCAACATGGAGTCTTGATAGCACCTTAGCCTTTTTCTTTTCCTTGATATTGGGGGTAGGTATTTGTTCTAGGTCCAGCTCGTCAGGGGAGATCATCTGCTTCTTGCGCTTAGGAACCTGTGACACCAACCAAGGATGGAGGGAAGAAGTATATACATCTCTTGTTACTGCTAATTCTTGAGCTATAGGGGCTCCTTGAGGAATAGCTGAGATAGTAACTATGGGCATCGTTGTAGTCATTATGGGCCCAGTTGTCTACACGCCAAGCTGACTCTGCAAAGATTCATTCATGAATCTGTTAAATTCAGCCTCCGAAGAAATTTCAAAACATGGAGATGAAAAACTGGGGAGAGAAACTGGCGAACTAAATAGATCATTGATATTTTGTGTTCGGTCAACTGCAGAAGAAACCAACATCGTTGATACTACTAGTTGGGAAGAAACATCTTCTACTCCTGTAACCATGGTAGGAAGAGGAGAAGAAGGAATAGGAGGAACATGTAATTTAGGAATTGAAGGAGTGTGAGGAGGTGAAGATACCAGGATCTCTTTGGTTTCATTCTGAGGACGGGACAAAATCGGGTCAAAAGTAAACAACAAAGGAGCAAAGAAAGCATTTGTGACTCTCTTGAGGTGGTGTAATCTTTCCCTCAGGTTCAATCGGTAATAGTAATCATAGATAGGAGTAGAATGTCTATTACCTTTGGTAGATAAACCTGGAAACTGTCTCATTACTATTGTTGCTTACACCAAGAAAGAATCATATCAAATTTCAAGGTGGTGGTCACCCTGATCAACTGCTCATGGATTTCATCACTAATCTGTGTTCCCCAATCAATGTGTACTTTCATCCTTCTGATGATCTAGATGTATTCATACATCCAATCTTGAAAATGAGAGGATTCAGGAAAACCCTTAACTCTTCTTAACAAGGTAATCATGTCTCTCACATCTTCTTTGAAGTCACTCCTGGGGAGTCCCTTAGGCCACCTAGAAACAACATGTCAGGGAGTCTTCAACCATTGTGAGTTGATCAATGTCTTGGCCTTGACTAAATCATTGTCAAATATCTCTTGAGCCTTCTGGATCGTGATAGAAGTGTATTGTTCCATTTATTGAACTTTTAAGACTATATCAAAGAATTCACCGTCAAGCCTCATTACAATCTGACCTGTAGAATCTCTCACAGTTCTATCTTCTCGGATATAGTGAGCACCAACCTGAAGTACAAACTTCGTGTGATGAGATGAAGTTGGGAAAGTAGATACCATATGAATATTGTTGTGTACAATGGCCTTTAGATTCTCATCCCATGGCCTCTGTTGGATCCTCTTCCAGAAATTTGCCAGATCTTGATGACCGATTTGGGTATCTTTGATCTCATCCAGCTTGGACAACACCACTGTCGGAGGGAAAATTCCCTAGTACTTATACTTCATCTTACCCTTTGCTTTAGGAGATGGTGGTGGTGTTTTAGCTGACATTTAGGGGAGTAGAGACTAATGTATTTCTTATCTCCGAGGATCTTTTGATGAAACTTTGGAAATTAACAGCAAGAATGGTGGATTCAATGTTTGTCAGGAAATACATGTCATATGGAGAAATGTGAATTGAGTAGGCGATATGGAGTCACTATGTTTTGGCCATATGGTGTGGAAAATGATGTGCAAAAATGAGTGTGGAGGTGAAAATGAAGAGAAAACACATTTCAGAGTGTTTAGAGAAAAAGTGCAAATTTTGGTGCTCGGGCGGTGAAAATCACCACTCGAGCACCGAAGTAATATTTTGGTTTGGTGTCGAGGTGGTGAAAATCACCGCTCGAGCACCAAAGTCTAAGACTTGGAGAAGTTCGAGGGTTGGCAATGCTAGTGTTGAGGTGGTGAAAATCACCGCTTGAGCACCGACATGCCAAGGTTGTTGGATGTCATGGTGATGATTTTCACGACCTTGACACTTGGGTATTTTTTGTGAGTGGGTGTCATGGCGATGAAAATCACCGCCAAGACACTAGTGCATGACTTAGCACTTTTGTGCGATGTCGGTGGAAAACTTGGCCTGTACATCGATGTGAAAAAGAAAGACCGATGTGCATGAAGGTGGGGAGATCCTTGTTACGACATTTGCAAAGGTTGCAAGGAAAAATGACAGGATCCTATTTAGAAGAAACAGACAGACACGAGGGGAGGAGCAAAGTGAACTGAAAAATACTAAGTGACAATGATGAAAGAAAAATGCCAAAGATCGACGAGAAATGGAAAGCATTCAAATTTAAATAAATAAAACTGACAACTGAAAGGAAAGGAAAATGCGAACATAGCTCGATGGTGTGATAACTATGGCGAAGATCACTGTGAAAACCGTGCACTGGAGGTAGAAACGAAGGTTCGATCTCAAGGGAGGCAACTTGTGATAGCACGAGAGCAAAGTGTGGAAAGGAGTCTTTTAGCGAAAATGCAAAAATAACTCATGTTTGAGTTAATAAAAACCTGAAACTCAACTTAAATCGTGCACATTGAATGCGGAAGGCGAACTCGACTCAACTAACAATTAGGTGCTCGGGCGGTGAAAATCACTGCTTGAGCACCAACATGTCAACAAAATTTTAGGTGTAACGGCGTTGATTTTCACCGCCCGAGCACTGAGAGTTAAAACTTAGACAAGGTGAAACGGTGGTGAAAATTACTGCTCGAGCACCAAAAAAATTTAGAGTAAAAAGGTGGAACGATGGTGATTTTCACCACTTGAGCACCAAAAACTAGAAAAAATGACTTAACTCGTGGGTTTGAAAGGAGTCAAACTTTAAACTCAAAAATCGAGCCTATCGTCACCTACCCAGACTAGGTAAGATTAGAGACCTCGTAAAAAAAGTTTGTTCATTTTACGTGCTTAAAACACATGGTCCTAGGAAACGAACTAATTTCGTAGGGGGTTATCCATGAATTGAGCACTGCTAGATTCTGTGATAACAGCTGGGTCCTACTGGGGATCTTTCTTCAATCATTCTTTCAAATGAGTGAAGAGAGAAGAACCACTAGAATTCAAGTGCCTTTATCCATCCATTGGGCTTGGAGTCAGGCGACAACGACAAAAAAAAGAAGATGCAAAGGACTAAAAATAAGAATAAAAATACTTACCTCTGGAACGCTCACTATTTTAACACACAAAGTGTTTGAGGTGTTGTCTACTATGAGGAAGAGCGAACGGCGTTCCATCTTTGTACGCTAACAAGAAACTATTTTCACCGCATAGTTGGTGAACCAGGAAGGGTCTAGTCCATAGTGAATCGAACTTCCCGTGCATACCTTTTGACTCTCTTTGTTTGTCCCATAGGAGAACAAGCTCACCAATTTGAAAGTCCCTAGATTTAGCTTTCTTGTCAAATAGTTTCTTTACTTGTTGTTGGTGTTCAGAAATGCAATCAACAACTTGGACATGCTTCTCTTCCAGTTCAGAGAGATACATTATGCATTTGTCAGCAGAGTTTTTGAAGGTCTCATCTTCATTAGCCTTTGCCAGCCTGGGGGCTGGAAATTCCAAAGTTAAGGGTAATTTGACATTTAACTCGTACAAGAGTTGAAAAGGAGACATACCAATTTCCCGCTTGGGAGTGATCCTGTCTGCCCACAAGGCATCATACAAAGCCTTATGCCAAAGACATTGATTTTCCTCTACTAGCTTCTGGATGATAGTCACTAGATTTTTGTTGCTTGATTCAGCTTGATCGTTACCCTATGGATAATAATCAGAAGAATGTGACAAGGTTATGCCATGTTAAAAAAAAAACTCAGTGATCTCGTTTGATGAAAAGGGAGAAGCATTGTTGGAAATGATTTTGTTTGGCATGCCAAACTTGGAAATGATATTCTCTTTCAAGAATTTTCACACTACTTCAGAAGTTGCGCACTTAGTGGGAATTGCCTCTACACACTTGGTAAAATAGTCGGTAGTAGTCAGAACATAAACATGTCCAGCACTTGAAGATGGATTAACTGCACCTATGAAGTTGATTCCCCATTGTTGGAAAGGTTCTTCAATTACCACAAGCTTTAGTGGTAAAGCTGCCAGTTTGGGTCTGCCAACAAATTGTTGACATAACTCGCACTTACGTACCCAGGAGTACGCGTCTTGGAAGAGCGTAGGCCAGTAGTATTTCACTCTCAAAATTTTGTGAGCAGTGACCGGTGCTGAAAAATGTCCTCCACATGCCAAGTCATGGTATGATTTTAACAATTTTTCTTGTTGTTCCTTGTCTACACACCATAGAAAGGTACCATCAATGGCACGTTTATACAAGCCATTGTCCCATAAGACAAAATTGGTTGATTGTAACTTGACAATACTTTAATGTTTGGATGTCAAGTTGCTGGGGCATTCACCATAAGTGAGAAAATGAGCGATATTAGAAAACCACTCATCAGTGGTGTTGACAAACAACAGGAGGGGTAGTTCGTTGGAATTTTCTTCAGCATTTGAAACTTCTTCATCCTCTAAAACTTCTTCATCCTCTGAAACTTCTTAGTCGGGGTTGTTCTCAGCAATGAGTTGACACAAGCGACATCCCCATATCAGTTTGGTGGGTTTAATCTCTAGATCATACTCTTGAATCTTGGCAACCTAGTTGCCTCTTTTTGTCCCGAATTCCTACTATGTTAGAATTGACTTAACAGTTGTATCTAGAACCAAGACCTTGACGTGACTATTCAGGATGTAAAACCAAAAATGCTTGACAGCCTTGACCACGGAAAAAGCGTGTTTTTCCATCTGAGAATACTTCAACTCATAGTTCTTGAGGGGGAAACTCATGAATGCAATGGGAGATTCAAAACCTTCATGGTTTTCTTGTACCAAAATGGTTGAAAGTGTATGCTCGGAAGCATAACTATACATTATAAAATCTTTGGTGAAATTAGGACAAACCAATACAGGAGCATGAGCGATCGCCTCCTTGATGTTGTCAAATGCAACTTTCCCTTCCACAGTGTAGTGGAAGGTGGTATTACCTTTCATCATGTCTACAATATGACAATTCTTTTCCGCAAAGTCTGAGAGGAACCTTCACAGGAAATTTACCTTACCGAAGAATGAGTGAACCACCTTCTTGCTTGATGGTAGGGAGAGGGTTCTGATGCCATTAACTCTTTCTGAGTCAATCTTAATTCCTTCAGTGGAGACTATATGGCCAAGTAGTTTTCCCTCTGTAACCCCAAAAACTGACTTTTTTGGGTTGAGGGAAATGCCATTGACGACATCTCTCTAAGATTTATCTCAGGTGATTACAGTGCTCATGACACCTTTTGGAATACACTATGAGGTCATCAAGATACACCACAATGAACTTTCCCATCAAGTCACAGAAAGCCAGGTCCATAGCACGTTGGAAAGTAGCGTCGGTGTTTATCAAGCAAAAGGGCATCCAACGGTATGCAAAGGTACCCCATGGTGTTGTGAAAGTGGTCTTGTGTTGATCATCAGCGGTAACCTCAATTTGATTGTAACCAGAGAAACCGTCCAGCATGGAGAGCATCTCGGATCCGGTCACATTCTGCAAGACTTGATCCATGATAGGGAGAGGGTAATTGTCTTTAAGTGACAACTGGTTGAGATTCCTGAAATCAACGTAGATGCGGATCTCACCATTCTTCTTGCGCACAGGGACGATATTTTCTATCCATGTCGAATGGTGAATTGGGAAGATTATCCACGTGTTCAGCATCTTCCGGACTTTTGCAAGGATGCTTCTAGAGATATTTGGGTTGGAATGCCTTTGCTTTTGTTTGAAAGGAAAAGATCCAACCTTCAGTGGGATATCATGTTGTACTTCCTTTGGTTGGAAAGATTTGAGATCTTCATATGAATATGCCAGAACATCCATATATTCTTGTAATAGTCTAGTGAACTGGATCCTTTCTTCTGCGGTGTAACATTTACCAATGTTTACCATCTTGGGATCAACTTCAGTTCCCAAATTTTATTGCTCAACCTCATTGGATGAGTCAAAGTTGGCGAGCTGTTGTTTGACATAATGATCATGTTTGTCAAAGATCCTTTCCATAGATACCAACCCCTTAGGGATTTTGTTCCCCTTAAGTTGTAGGAATTCTTTGCCGGAAACTAGATCTATGCTAGACATAGATTCTCGCCGAGGAGAATCACTTCCTTCGAAGTACAATTCATTGAAATTCTTGGCCTTTTCCAAGAAGGCAACTATTTGATGATCGTTGATGAAGATCTGCCAGTTCCTCGAATTATTGGGGACACTTGGACGGAAAACCAACTCGATAGTGTAGGTAGAACCTTGAAAATCTTTGTGCGGGATGAGACGCATGGCTGACACTGCCAAAGAATCTGTCCGGCCATTGTATTCCCTTGGTACTGTAGAACTATCAAAAGCATCAAATTCTTCAATGCAATCCCAAACGAGGTTGCGGTAATGCCTAAGCCTGTCATTTTTTTTTTGGTATAGGTTTCTTCCCTAACATACTATTAGCTCAGCATCACCTTGCGCATGAAGGTTTTTAATACCTTTCTTACACGGCACTTGCATTTCCAACAACAAGGCTTCATATTCCACGGTGTTGTTTGTATTATCAAACTGTAGCTTGAAAGAAAAAGGGAAGATCTTCCCGTTAGGAGAAATGAAAACTATTCTAGCTCTGGAACTGGTTGAAGAACAGTTACCATCAAAATCTAACAACCAAACGCCATTCGGATCACCGAGGCTAACGGTATCAAAATTTGAAAACTCGTCTTTTGGCAGAGTTTCAGGATCTGATGTTGACGAATCGTCTGGTGATGAGTCGTTCGTCAAAGAAATAGATTCAACACTCTCCAATTCATGTTTCGTTGAAGATTCACCAACCTCTTGCATTTGAAGATAATAAGTCCCCATCCTTGAAGATTCAAACAGGATCTGGGCTCTTGGGTCATCTAATTGGGTTATGGAGAATTTGGCTTCTTTCTCAGGAATAAGCTTTTGCTTTATGCCCTTTACTGGTATTCTAGCTTCGAACATATCCATACTTAATTCTCCCCCAACATCCTTGCATAAATTCTTCCTAAGGAGAATTGCGTATGATGCTGGTACATTGGCCACTAGGACCATCATTTTGATCTTTTTATCGGGATATGCGGCAAACACATATTACGTGTCTTTGATCTGACCGATCAAGGGCACTTGTTTATTTTCCATAGAAAAGCAATGGCTAAAATTCTTGGTCATTTCTAGACCCAAGGTAGTGGCTACTTTGGTGGGCATCACGTTGTTAGATGTACCAAAGTCTATGACACAATTACTTAGTTTGAAACCATTTACTAGCAAAGAGATAAAGAATGGATCAATGCATCCAGAAGCAGTTGGGGGATTGGATACCAAATTATTCTGAGGTACCTTTGGTTTAGGAGCAACTGGGACCTCGGGGGGTGAATCTCGAGTTGGTGTAATTCCTTCATCCTTAACGAATTGGACAAGCCTATCAAATTGGTCAGGATTAGCTTTGAGGTATTCTACCTTAGACATTTGAACCATGGTTCTTTTTGCATGGTCAATAATGTCAAAGGCTTGGAAAGAATTTTGTAAACTAGATGTAGTGACTTAACTAATAGGTTTCATGAAAGGCACATTGGTCTTTGGAACCGGGTGATTAGCTTTGGGTACAACAGGAGTTGGAGTTGAGGAACGTGGCGCATTGGCTTGTGGATTTACTACTTTTTTCGGTTGCCAAGGGAGGGGAGATCCTCTTTTGGCAATCGTGATGGGCGGCTTTTCCTTTTTAGGTGGGGCAGAAACTTGAACTTTGTCAAGTTGGTTTTGTTGATGCCACATAAAGACAGCGTAAGTTTCTATCACCAAGTCCTCTGGTTCCTCTTCATCCATTATCTACAAGTAGCTGATCTTGGAGTCGCCAACCTATTCTATTTCTTCCTCTTGGAAGAGATCAGCGTTTTGTTCTTCAGGATAATCTGGCTGAGCATAGTCTTCTTGTTGAGTTTCATAATATCCTGTAGCAGTATTTGTAGGTGGAGCTTCAAGAGCAAGCCTACTTGGTGGTGCCAAAAGACGGTTCTAAGTTTTGTTTCCGGCGTAATCGGGGAAAGTCCTTTTGGGGACATCCTTGTAATTTGTATTATTGTTTGCCACTTGCTTCTTTAGAGCGAGGAGCTCATTTTCCAACTGTTGCACCATAGGATTAGTGAAGTTGGAATTGGTGCTAGGGGTGATGGCATTGGATGCTGAAGATCCCGACGCTTGCATCCTTATTTTGGTGTTGGAGCTGTCATTGGTTATGATCTCTTTGGCTAAGATCATGTCATCTTCAAGGCTTGTAGCTAATTGTTGTGCTGCTTCAACATTAGCAAGAGTTTCCCTACGTAAGAAGAAACTTACCTTGGGTAACTAGGTATTGATGAAAAAGCACTTCAAGTTGTGATCTGTAGGTTTAGCATCTTGCGAGATTCGTGTCACCAACTTGTTGAATTTCACCACAAATTCTTGCATAGGTTCATGAGGCTCCTTCCGCATGGTTGTTAGTTGTGCTAACAAAGCATGTACATCTTCAATGGGCTTGAATCTCTCCTCAAACTTGGTTTGGAGAGTAGCCCAGCTAGTGATCAAGGTGTTGGGAAGAGTATAAAACCATTCGGCAACAACCCCTTGGAGGGATTCAATGAAGAGCCTCATAGAAACGTCTTCGTGTTCGATGGCTAAAATGCCACAAACAATGTAGAGGGCAGCGATGTGTTCATCAAGGTGTTGCTTTCCATCACCGGTGAATTTTGGGAGATGTTTCCTTGAAACACGTGGGAGATCGTGCAGTGGTGCAGCCAAATGAAGGGGACCAAAGGCATTTCCCCATGGTCCAGTAGGTGGTGCGGCCATTACTAGTTACATGATAGATGCTTGAGTTGGACATCTGTCGTAGACAGACCAAATAGGTGGGAAAGCAGATCTTTCTTTCCATGGAGGGAAACTCGTAGCATGTTGCAACAGTGACCTCATTCGTGAAGGAGTAAAAGGAAACTTACGTTGCAGTAACTCCTCAAATAGAGGATCTATAACTCCTTGAGCCCTCACAGAGAAAATTTTACAAGATAAAATAGGAGACTGAAAAGCATATTCACTTCAAACAAAACCGTGAGGCTTGGATTGCATGATTCATTCCCCAGTGGAGTCGCCAAAAAACTGTTGGGTGAAAATAGTGTAATCAACTTTTCAACAGATTACGCCATCTAGACTTCAACCATAGCTATGTGAGATATAATCTCTCCTCTCAAAAATGGGAGGCCCCCTTCTTACTGCTAATTAGAAGCTATAGTAAACTTAAAGGAATAATTAAAAAATGCACACTGTACTCATGAAATGGAGGGGGTGTGTTACATTCATACTCCTCTCTTTTTTCAGAGAAGATGTTTACAATGCTTCACGATGAAAAGCTTTAGATCTAATAACTTAAACTTAAACAACAACAGTAATGCCGATATTTCTATTTTTTCAAAGCACAGCGTAGAAATACCAAGTATGATCTATAATAACAAAAATAAAAAGGAAAAGGGAAGGCTCACGAAGGCATAAATTTGTTCCGTAGCCTTTTCAATGTTGAATTCTGTAGAAGTATCGTCCATCGTATTAGAACCACAAAGTCTTCTTAGATACAATGATTCCTTGAACAACATGAATATTACAAGCATAAAGTCTTGTAGATCCTTCAAAAAAAACCTTCAAACATAAACAAATCCAAATGATAAATGCAACACAAAGTTTACATAAACCACTTGAAGCCCTTTCAATCTCATACACTAGTCGCCACTGATATAATCAACACACAAGATAATCGATTCCAACACAAAATCTGGTATGCAATCCTCTTCTTTATTGATTAGATTTGAATTCACAATATTGAACACAAAGTCTCAATGATTGTTTCAAAAGAGCAGCACTTCGTTGCAAAATATCAAAAGGTAAATATTACAAAATAAATCCCTCTTATTTATAGAAAAGAGGGAAGAGAAAAATTAGGGAATCAAATGAGTAAAAATAGGAAACCTTAATCTAACTAAGTGTAATTTATTTCTACGTAATCGCACCTCATATTTTTGGTGCAATTACATTTTACAAAAAGACATCTAAGATGTCAAAAACTATTTACAATGTGCAAAGTAGGGGACACCAAAACTGGCGAACACTGGAGACAAAAAGAAGAGTATTATTCTTTGCATTGGGCACGGAAGTCTTCATATTTCTTTGTCATCTCTTGTAGGAAAGTTTCATCTGGCCCAACTGTATAATCCACCAGCGTGTGTATTTTGGTAATCATCTTCTTAGCAGATGAGGAAACCTTTTTACACCTTTGAAGATGAGCCTTGAAACAATCAAGTGAAAGCTATAGATCACACAAAATGTGCATGGTGTTTTTGGAAAAACCTTTATCATCAACCAAATTCATGAAGGCCTCTTTATACACTTGAATAATCTCACTGAGAGGAAGAAAGGTGTGCTCATCATTAAGGAGATCACCTAGCAACTCTTCCATTCCATTTACCAGAAGAACCTGATAACCTTCTACATCCTCCTGTACCTAGTGAATGTCATCAGTCAAAAAATTTAATACCTAGATTTTATGTTTGAGAGATTCTTTCACCTCCACATATTTCTCCTTGTCAGGTATTACTCCATTCCTTACCAATTTTCTGATCTTGGATTCTTTCATTTTCAGCCATGATGATAAGGCCCTTTCAATTTCACGAAGCTCTTTCACAAGCGATCCTTCCTCTTTATTAAGCTCAGTTTGTAGTTGGGCTATTTGTATTTTCTTCTCACTTGCGGTGGTGATGACTTGTGTCCCATGATCTATGATCTCTTCAATGAACTCATTGAAGAATTTACCCTTGGATGCAAGCTTCTCTGCCTTTCGTATAGCTGGTTCTTCAACATTCACCAAGGTTAGAGATTGGGTATCACCCATTGAAGATCCCGCTATGTTTCTCAAGATGTTTTCATAACTTCCAGCCTTCTCCTTGTATAGGTTCTTAGCTTGCTCCATCTTGTCAAGCCTTCCTACAAGGGAATCCAATACTACTTGGGCATCTGCTTTAGCACTTTCATTGGTTATCTTCCCAAGTCATATTCTTTTTATAGTATAATCTTCCATACTTACATCACCCTCTGGTTGTGAAGGAAAACCTACCTCAACAAACTTCTAGCCAGCTTTATCAACATGGAGTCTTGACAACACCTTAGCCTTTTTTCTTTTCCTTGATCTTGGGGGCAGGTATTTCTTCCAAGTCCAGCTCGTTGGGGGATATCATCTGCTTCTTACAGTTAGGAACCTAGGACACCAACCAAGGAGGGAGGGAAGAAGTATATACATCTCCTGTTACCGCTAATTCCTGAGCCGTAGGGGCTCCTTGAGGAATAGCTAAGATAGTAACTATGGGTGTCGTTGTAGTCATTATGGGCCCAATTGTCTGCATGCCAAGCTGACTCTGCAAAGATTCATTCATTTATCTGTTAAATTCAACCTCCGAAGAAATTTCAAAATATGGAGATGAAAAACTAGGGAGAGAAACTGGCGAACTAAATAGATCATTGATATTTTGTGTTCGGTCAAATGCAAAAGAAACCAACATCTTCTACTCATGTAACCATGGTAGGAAGAGGAGAAGAAGGAATAGGAGGAACATGTGATTTAGGAATTGAAGGAGTGTAAGGAGGTGAAGATATCGGGATCTCTTTGGTTTCATTCTGAGTAGGGGACAAAATCTGCTCATTCTCTTAGATTCCTCAACCTCTTCTTGAGATTTCTCTTCTTCTTCATTTGATTCGGTTTCTCCAGAGTCCTTATCATTGATTCTTCAGATTAAAACTTTATATCTCCTCCTTCCTCATCTGAAGATAATTCCTCGAAAACAAGCTCCTTCTCTTCTGCACGAGATGTGGTAGCCCTTGTTTCTTGTATTTCAGTGGTCTGCGGAGTATTTTTCCCCACAGTGAAATTGATCCTTGGCCCTTTTTGGGATGAAGAGGGAATTGTGACTTGTTTTTATTTAGCGAGGGATTCTGGCCATGGACTGGGTTTTTCTTTGGGAAGCTCACCTTCAGAATCTATCTTGAAGGCTTTCATCTGATGGCCATGCTTGTGAAGCCATTTTGTTGTGTTGTGTAGGATAGGGGCTAACCTTTCCCTCATGTAAGTACATTATTTTTTGCACCATTGTATTGGAGGCAAAGGTTTCCCAGCGATATTATCCTCATCATAGGCATAATTGAGGATGTCTCCTGGATCTGTGAAATCTTCAGGCAAATCAGCTATATGGAGGGCCCTGATTTGTTCAACTGTTAACCTACAAAAATGTATTTTACGTACATCCTCCTCATCTCTACATTCTGCCCATATGTCTTCAAAATGGTAAACATGACTATGACCTTTCTTGAGTTTCTTCTTTACATCTCTGAAGTCAAAGTCACGCCTGTACCTATAGGTCTTGATAGTCATTATGTGCATCTCTGCTGAAACATTCTTGGCCTTCTGCACAACTCTGATCGTGTATCTTCCAATGGTTAATGGAAACTTAAAACCTGGCTTATCATTCTTTTGTCATTCTTTGTGCACTGAAATTGATTGCCTGCACAACTCCATAAGAATCCATTTGTCTAAGGGGTATCTAGGAAGCATGTAAGGACATCCCGTGAAACAACCCACCCTTATGTAGGTAAAGGTTGGGAATTGTAGAAAAACACATCCAACCTTGTTGACCACCTTGTAAGCTTCATCTAATATTCTCTTCTTCTCTAGAGTCAGGTCAAAAGTAAACAACAAAGGAGCAAAGAAAGCATTTGTGACTCTCCTGAGGTGGTGGAAGCTTTCCCTCAGGTTCAATCGGTAATAGTAATCATAGATAGGAGTATAATGTCTATTACCTTTGGTAGATAAACCTGGAAACTACCTCATTACTATTGTTGCGTACACCAAGAAAGAATCATATCAAATTTCAAGGTGGTGGGCACCCTGATCAGCTGCTCATGGATTTCGTCACTAATCTGTGTTCCCCAATCAATGTGTACTTTCCTCCTTCTGATGATTTGGATGTATTCATACATCCAATCTTGAAAATGAGAGGATTCAGGAAAACCCTTAACTCTTCTTAACAAGGTAATCATGTCTCTCACATCTTCTTTGAAGTCACTCCTGGGGAGTCCCTTAGGCCACCTAGAAACAACATGTTAGGGAGTCTTCAACCATTGTGAGTTGATCAATGTCTTGGCCTTGACTAAATCATTGTCAAATATCTCTTGAGCCTTCTGGATTGTGATAGAAGTGTATTGTTCCATTTATTGAACTTTGAAGATTATATCAAATAATTCACCGTCAAGCCTCATTACAACCCGACTTGCAGAATCTCTCACAGTTCTCTCTTCTTGGATATAGTGAGCACCAACCTGAAGTATGAACTCCATGTGATGAGCTGAAGTTGGGAAAGTAGATACCATATGAAGATTGATGTGTACAATGGCCTTTAGATTCTCATCCCATGGCCTCTGTTGGATCCTCTTCATGAAATTTTCTAGATCTTGATGACTGATCTAGGTATCTTTGATCTCATCCACCTTGGACAACACCATGATCAGAGGGAAAATGCCCTGGTACTTATACTTCATCTTACCCTTTACTTTAGGAGATGGTGGTGGCGTTTCAGCTGACATTTAGGGGAGCAGAGACTGATCTATTTCTTATCTCCGAGGATCTTTTGATGGAACTTTGGAAATTAACTTCAAGAATGGTGGATTCAATGTTTGTCAGGAAATACATGTCATACAGAGAAACATGAAATGAGTAGGTGATATGGATTCACTATGTTTTGGTTGTATGGTACGGAAAATGTGGTGTGAAAATGAGCGTGGAGGCAAAAATGAAGAGAAAACACATTTCAGAGTGTTTAGAGAAAAAGTGCAGATTTTGGTGCTCGGGCGGTGAAAATCACTGCTCGAGCACTGAAGTGATATTTTGGTTTGGTGTCGAGGCGGTGAAAATCACTGCTTGAGCACCAAAGTCTGAGACTAGGAGAAGTTTGGGGGTTGGAAATTCTAGTGTCGAGGCGGTGAAAATCACCACTCAAGCACAGACATGCCAAGGTTGTTGGGTGTCATGGCAATGATTTTCACCGCCTCGACACTTGGGTATTTTTTGTGAGTGGGTGTCATGGTGATGAAAATCACTACCAAGACACCAGTGCATGACTTAACACTTTTCAGGGATGTCGGTGGAAAACTTTTCCTATACACCGATGTGAAAAACAAACATCAGCGCACATGAAGGCAGGGAGATCCTTGTTACGACATTTATAAAGGTTGCAAGGAAAATTGACATGATCCTATTTAGAAGAAATGGACAGACATGAGGGGAGGAGCAAAGAGAACCAAAAAATACTAAGCGACAATGATGAAAGAAAAATGCTAAAGACTGATGAGAAATGGAAAGCATTCAAATTTAAATAAAGAAAACTAACAACTGAAAGGAAAGAAAAATGCGAACATACCTCAATGGTGTGATAACTATGGCGAAGATCACTGTGAAAACTACGCACTGGAGGTAGAAATGAAGGTTCGATCTCAAGGGAGGGAACTTGTGATAGCATGGGAGAAAAGTGTGGAGAGGAGTCTTTTAGTGAAAATGCAAAAATAACTCATGTTTGAGTTAATAAAAACCTAAAACTCAAACTAAATCGTGCGCATTGAATGTGACAGGTGAACTCGACTCAACTAACAATTAGGTGCTCGGGTGGTGAAAATCACCACTCAAGCACCAACATGTCAACAAAAGTTTAGGTGCAATGGCGGTGAAAATCATCGCTCGAGCACCAAAAACATTTAGAGTAAAAAGGTGCAATGACAATGATTTTCACCACTGGAGCACCAAAAACTAGAAAAAATGACTTAACTCCTCGGTTTGAAAGGAGTCGAACTTTAAACTCGAAACTCGAGCCTATCGTCACCTACCCGGACTAGGTAAGATTAGAGACCTTGTAAAACAAGTTTGTCTCATTTTACATGCTTGAAACATAGGGTCCTAGGAAACAAACTAATTTTGTATGGGGGTTATCCATGAATTGAGCACTGCTAGGTTCTGTGATAACAGGGATTAGGTGTACCATTATTGACAATGGTTCAGGGCTAAATGTTTGTAGTGTAAATATTTTGGACAAAATTGGGGAAGATATGAATAAAATTCAACCATATTCTTTGTCTATCCATGGTTTTGACAATGTGGGAAAACAACTGCTTGGTGTAATAAAATTACCTTTTAAATTTGGTAAGGTTATGTTGCAAACTCCCATCCATGTCATGCCCCATGATATTTCACACAATCTTCTCTTGGGTAGACCATGGATTCATGAGATGAAAGGAGTGCCTTCAATACTTCATCATTTAATGAAATATACTTACAAAAATAAGGTTTACATAATAAAAGCTTATCCAACAATTGAAATTATTTACAAACTAAAATAGGAATGAAGAATCCTCTTCGAACATTGACACCAACTCCAAAAGTGGAATCTTTACAAATTGAAAACAAAGATGAACATCTTTCATTGGTGAAAAATTTATTGGATGATGATTAGGTTTTACACCTACATTAATGGGGAAATACAAGATTATACCATCAAAATAAGGAAAAGAGAAAGAATTTGTAATGATATGAACACAATTTATCATTGAATCATCAAATACATTCAATTCTACAACTTCTAGTAAAGAGGAAAACACAAATTTCACATCCACTTATGATGAAGATGATTATGAAAAACCACCTTCCTAAAAACAAATGGAAGCCATTTATGGAACAGGTCTCAAATATTGAAACAATTTGGATATAATGGAAAAGGATGTGGTGTAAAAGAAAAATGCATTTGTGTTCCCATAGAGCTCAACATAGAAGAAACAATAAAAGGTCTTGGTTATTATCCTTCAAAAATAACAAAAACATCTTCACTTAATCATGCAAGAGACAAATAGTATTAGTTGTTTCTCCTTTCCATGTGGTAGTTGTATTATCACACAATACTTATTACCATGCATGGAGGTATAATCTAAATTTTATGCAATCATATTTTATCTTCCAAGGAGCAACATATCATCATCCATTTTGGCTCATCTTTCTCCCTATACTTGGGGGCAAGGGATTAGGTAGTCTTGTGTTAGGTGCATTCCTTTTAGCAAGGGATCCCTATGTATCTCCTTAAAACATTAGTGTAGAAAGTATAGTAAAATTTTAAGGGGGGCCATATAGTCCCCCACTCATTGTTTGCATAGGAAATTGTCCCCTTTTTAGTGATGATAGCATAAAGCTTCTAGGAAGTGTGACCTTCTCAATGAATTTTTTTCCTTCTTGATCTATGATAATGTCTTCTTTGTGGTGATATTAGGATTGATGTCCCATAAGAGTGTGACCCTTCTTGGCATATGATGTTCCCCTTGGTGGTAATTCTATGGCTAGTATTCCCTAAGGCGTGAATCTTCTATTCTATGGCTAGTACTCTCTTATTTGTGATGTCATGTGTGATATTACCTAAGATGTGACATTCATATGTTGAGTAAAGCCCCCTTTTTGTTTTTGTAAATCACCTTTTACAATGGTATTGTTATAACACCCCTTGAGGTTTTGGTCTTATCTTGTCATCGTTTATGTGCCTCCTTAGGTGAGTTTGTGCACCTTCTTAGGTCAGTTTGGCATGTGTGCTTCCCTTTTTTCATGTCTGTTGAAATTTGTGTTGCATTGGAATAACATCATGATCATTTTTGTAGCACCTTATCAAAGTTATCAGGGAGTATAACTCTTGATATGTTTGTCAATGGGTGCACACCTAGTGGACTTCACTAAACTTATTATGTTTCTCATTTTTTAACTATGTCTTGGGGGCTTGCCTAGTGAATATAAAACTTCATTGGACCTTGTATTGCCTTCAATTTGTGATTCACCTAGAAAATATTGGAATTTTCTATGGCGTGGGTCATGAATTTGTTAGCATGGTCATCGATCATAACACAACTTGCTTGCTAGTAGAGTTGTGTTTTATAAGTGTTTAGCATAACACAACTTTCTAGCCTTGTGGAAACCATAAAATTACATGGGAACCTAGCATAACATAGCTTGCTATCCAGTAGATTGATGTGGCCCATGAGTGATTTGGCATAACTTAACTTGCTAGTCCTCATGTGAGAATTCCTTTAACTAACACTTATTTGATGGATGGCATTTGGTATTTGAGACAAATTTAATATTGAGGTATCTTTACCTTACCAACTCAAGTCCTTTAGTACTAACCTTATGTTTTGTTGTGTCATCTTCATGTTTGTATATTTTTTGTGTCCATTTTATTGTCATCTATATATGTTATGTTATGTTCTTTCATCGTGTATTCTTTATGTTTTTGACATGTATGTTTGTGTATGTTATCTTATTGCATTTCATATATGTGTGTGTTCCTGTGTGCTTATGTTGTCTTGCCATGGGATCTTGGATCTTGGGGGCTTGTACGCACCCCCTAGATCCTTACTCATCCTATCTCTTCAACATTTGGACAATCGAACCTCTCTTGACATGGATTTTCTACTTTAGTGTCAGTCTGAGTGTAAGTTCATACTCACTAAAGTAGGGGATAAATGTAGCATTAAAAATGGTCACCTTTGAAAATTTAACACTATTTTTTGCTCCCCTTAAATTATTGGACCTAATCGACCCCCTAATTTCCTAAATTATGCACTTTGAGGCCTATTTTTGTCATTTTCTGATAAATTGCAAGCATAGAAAAATGTATTTATTTAATGTTTTTCCACTGACACCTAAATCCCCAAAAAAAAGCCCAAGATTTGGACACCCTTGGGTGGCTTTGTCCCCCTATTTTGTGAGGCTTAAAATTTGAATATGTCAGTGTCAGTATTTTATAGTTGAAATTCAAGTTGCAAACGTTGGCTACCGGGATCTAATTTGTGGGAAATTGAATAAATGCCTATAAATACCTAGTTATTGCATCATTTGAAATCTAATAAGAAAGAATAACAAGCAATATAGGTGAACATTAAGAGTAAGAATTATTTTCAAGAGCAAGTCAAGAGCAACATTTCAATGATTTTTTCCAACAATTCAAAATCCAAGCATCGTGTTAAATCTTATGTGAGTTCATGTATGTTTAAGTTATCATTGTTTGTGAAGGCTAACCCTTGTAGGTCTCCAAGAAATTCAAGAAATCAAGAAAACAAGATCAAGACCTTGAGGTGATGGGATTAACTTTTGTCCTTCAAGGAAGCCATTGAATGGTGGTGAGTTGCAACCATTTTTTGATTCATCATTCATTCCTATCATTTATCATTTCATCATTAACATTGCCATTATGGAAGTGGAAACACTAATCTGGGGTTTGACTAAGGAAAGCCCCTAAATGGCACAACCCTTTCCCTCTTTTTGAATGTGTAGGTTTTAGGTTTGGAAAGGATTGAAGGAAGTTTGAAGATAATTTATTCATTATTGCTTTCAAATCCATACACCTTGTCAACTCATGAAAACTCACCTATAGAATTATTCGATAGTGATCTGACAAGTTTGCAAGTGGGAATCAAGAGCTCAAATCCAACATCAGAGGACTATGAAAATAGATCTAGAAAACACTACAAGGACAGGGATGCCCTTGGGTTCCTATTTCCTCCTATAGTGACTAAATTCAAATTTATATGATAGGTACACAACACCCTGCCCTTCCTAGATCTTCCTGCAAATCTCTATTACAGTTTGTCAATTTTAGAATCTTGTAATTTTCATATTAGGGTACATAATATAATTAGGTTAATCAACGAAAATAAATTCCAATCCATTTCCAAGGCTGAAAAAGATGCAAATATAGCTCTGGTTGACTCACCTTCATGGTTGAAATTCATCCTAACCACCTTGTTGATTTTCATCCTAATGTACCCTTGAAAAGGGAGGAAATTAATCCTAGGTCTTATATATTAAACATAGTTCCCTTTTTCTTTGTTACTATTACACCCCAATTGTATAGTTACTATTTACTATTATTGCATAGAGTAAAAATGGATGTAATGTGAATTCTGGAGATGAATAAAATATGCTTGTACCTTGTTATCAATATGAATTTTATCACATTTGATGATTATCTCATTTGATGCTACTTTAGTTGATGTTATTCATGGTGTAATACTGCATTTATATGAATGAAAGGTTATTGAATTGTAATTATTCTAGCTTTGGAGATGTTTATGTATACTGCATATGTGATGATCAATTGACTGTCATGAACATGTGTTATTGGATGTAGGTATGTGTTCCATTCCTCAAGGTAATGAAGTTTGATGATAGTCATCAAATTGGAAGTCGAATTGGAAATATACATAGCTATATATGTAAGTCGTGTATCACTCACCAAGTTGTGTATTTGGAAACGTATCAATACATTTTAATCTGTAACTTTGACTTGGTTGATAGATTAAATGAGAATGACGTGGACTTAGTCCAACATCTTAATTAGCTTAGTCGACTCATCCTTTATTTTAGTCGATGCTTACTAAGTGTTGCAGAAATAAGATTGACTATTTCACTTATTTTGAAATTGTGTCAACTTGGTTATGGAAAAGAGGCTTTGGTGCCACCTCTTAAAGAATTTTCTTGTAGGTGTCATTGCTGCAGAAGAATTTGAATTCTCCATGTGCTATTGGAAATGGTCTTTGAATTGTTTTCAAAAAGGAAAGTCGATCTGTTGAAGGTTTTGTTGCGTCTGAGCTTTATTCATCGCCACCTTATTGCTGATTTACTTTGCATGAAACTTGTTATCACTCCACATGCATAAACTGTAGGTTTGAGAATTCCTAGCTGCTCTATAAATAGTCGAACCATTTCACTTGAAACACATTCTTCTATGATCATTATTTTCATTCTTTCATTCATTTGTGGGAGATGCATTTTACCAAGAGTTATTCATCTTTTGTTGTTTACTACTTCTAAGATATTACTAGCCATTTTCATTTGTTTTATGAGTGAGGAAAGAGTGATCTTTTGTGAGTAAGAGGTATCTTTATTGTTTGAGATAAGTGAGGTATCAACAAGAGAGAGAGAGAGAGAGAGAGAGAGAGAGAGAGAGGGAGTTATTTTGAGAAGTTGTGTTCAATTTTTTACTATTAGAGAGGGAAACATCATTTTCATTAATTGGGATAAGCGATAACAAGCATGGGGATCTATTCTTCTTGTTATTTACTTAGAATTAATGTGTTATCTATTTTGTTTGAAATTTCTTTTCTGTATGAGCAATATAAGCATTTAAGAATATTTTTCAAAAAGGGAATTGAAGCATTTTAGTTGTTTTTATATTGTGTTTGTAAGAACTCCATAATAGGAAAATGGTGTTTATCTTAGTTATTATATACTAGGCTTGATTGAATGCAAGAGTCACTTGAGGTACACCTAGCTAAGTTACTAATTTAACTAGAAAAGCTTGTGTTACTCCTAGGATAGTTAATCTAGTATGGGATGGAGCTTGTGTACTTGTTATATAGATTCATTTCAAGTAGATTAGATCTTTGTAGGTTAGTCTGGGATAGTGGATTATCCATTGAAGGACAATACCTATGTGTAGTGTAAGATAGCCTTAAGTCAAGTCAGCCCTGAGTATTGTATGTGATAGATGACTCTCAGTTGTTTACTAAAATAGACACTTTGGCCAAAGTAGTGCAATGTCTGAGACTAAATTGTTAGTTCACCGTGATTCATTATTTCATGCTAGTTCATGATGGTGGGATTGTAAGGTTCTAGTTATGTAGGAGAAAACACTATGCTCAGTTGGTTGTCATTATTGGTTACTCTACCAGTCTCTTCGTCGAAGGGAAGGTCCATCTATCGAATGATAGATGTGTGGGGGACCACATTAAGATTCCATGATTGGCGAAAAAGTGTCTGAGTGATGCTTCTCCTCCACAACAGGTGATAGAAGAACCAAGATTTGAAAGGAAGGATCCTGGACCATCTTACCACTATTTGTTCAAAAGCTCTATGAGCTATGTATGTATTTATATGCTTTATTACATTGTTGTTTATATTAAAAGAAAATAAATTAATGTTGTAATATGTTTGGCATCTTGACTGGAAATTATCAATAAGAGAAAAGATTTTTTTTATTGCAATAGATTGTTACTTGTTTATTTACTTGTTTAGTGTAAAATAAGATTTTTTTCACTTTTTTGAAGGGTTAGTACATTACATGTGGTATCAAAGCTACCAATTTTAGCTTTGGAACCTATGAGCTTGTCATTTTTTCATCCAAGATCATCTAATATTGTTAAAAATTATTGTGTTAGGATGGTGCATCTCAGATTAATGGCTCGAAAGTTAGTAAGAAGAAACAAGTGTTACCTCAAGGCCAAGAAGGTAAAATAAGCCATTGTTAGAACTATAGAAGGAACCAACTATGATAATGCTATCTGGTTGAGTGACACTAAAACTTTTAGTCACACACTTTCTCGGATCATTGATGTGAAGAGGAAGAGGAAGATGAAGATGGAGGCTATGCACAATTACCTACCAACCATTTCATTAGAAAAGTTTGACTCATTTCCACTTTCTAGGGATATTCCTTTAGAAGAAAGTGTTAGTCCTACATTCATCTTTAGGGATCCTAGGGTTCTACCACTGGCTAAAGTAATATCAATTTCTTCAAGTAAAGAGTTCAAGGGATATGTACCATGGACACTGCCAAACAAGAAATGGTCTCATGAACAAATGTCTGAAAGAAATATAGACTACATTGTTGATGAATACCATATTGACATTGCTTCTCATAACTATGTATCAGATGTTAAATTCGAGGGTTACTATCCTTTTTGGGATAGTTACAAAAAGATGAGAGATGAACAGAAAAGAAAGGGAACAACAATTTTTTTAGTTTGCAGGTTATACTCCTTTAAGTTATGTGTCTGAGAGTGAGTCCAAAGAATACTCTCCAATTAACTATCTAAATAGTCGCTCCATGTAATCAAAAGGATATTGAAATCCTCGTGAAATGAATAAAATTATGTGTTTATCAAAAGAACCATGTGCTTAATCTTATATGGAATTCTTTTGTACATGTGAATGCTTACTTTTATGTTTTCCATAAGATAATTGATAACATAATTTAGGCTAACATGGATAAAACATTCAGGTAAAAACCAATCACATAAGCATGGTGATGACATATGTGAGGACACGAACTAATCCCGATGCAAGTCAGGAGGTTGAACAAGGAACCATTGGAGTAGAGATTAGGCCTTACCAAATATTGGCAAGGTTAGCTAACCTTGAACAAGAAAGAGTTAAGGATAGGGTAGAAAAGGAATTACCTGTTAATGATTAAGAGGGAGAAAATTCTTCCCATGGGGATGGTGAAAACAGTAATCATGAGAAGGAAAAATCACCTTCACCATCTATTGAAAGGAACAAGAAGATTGTGTCTTCCAAAGTTTTGAGAGACATGAAGAAGATAATTTCACCCAAGTTTGATGGTAGTGTTGGAGGTGATGAGGTTGAAGTATGGATTGTAAAAATGGAAAAGTATTTTGAAATATGAAACTATGATGAGATTACTAAAGATGCATGGACTGTGTATTAGTTAGTAGGAGAAGCCTCTAACTAGTGGATGAACAAGAAGTTGGAACTTAACATTAACTCATGTAAATTAACTTGGGGAGAATTTGTGGAGATTTTCCACAAAATATGGTTACCACAACTTTTCTATGACCATAAACTCTCGAATTTCTAGGGGTTAATGCAAGATAACATGATAGTCCATGAATACTACAAGAATTTTACCCAAATTTTGCGCTATGTTCCCATATATCACAAGGATGAGTGTTTCCATATTAGGAAATTTATAATGGGACTAAACAATTAGATTGGAGGTGAAGTGGATATGCATGGTCCAACAACAATGGATCTTTTATATGAAAAATAAATTTAAGTAGAAAAAAAATCTTAAAGTTAATTCCACTCAATGAGAAAGAAAAGAGAAAAAGAAGGATGTGGAAGTTCCTAACAAGATAGCTCCAAAGAAGGAGGAATATATGCAAAATGTTGCAAGGAAAAAAGGGAAAAGATTCCTCTATAATGGAAAAGTGTTTAGGAGAGATCGAAAAAGAAATGATTATGGTAGGGGTAATACCAACAAAGCTAATGAAGGTACAAATAAGTCTGGAGAAACCATAGGGAAAAGGGGACCATATTCAGGATGTTTTATATGTAGAAGGGATCACTATGCAAGTGAATGTCCTAATAAAACTTCTAGTTCGTGGCCATATGGTAATTCATTACCCACCTAGGAAGCCATGTTTCAACAAAGGATACATGCGGTTGTGGACGATTGATAGGTAGATTACCAAGTAACTCCAATCGAAACATCTGGTATTTTGTTTGACTTACATATTTCTATTCTTGTTGATACTGGTGCAACTGAGAATTTCATTTCACCTAGAATAGCTAAACAATTCTCTAGGAAGGTGAAACACATGGAAATGTCTTGGGATGTAGATTATGCAAAACAAACAAGAGCAAAGGAAGATCAATGTCTATTCAAGGATAAAATAGTACTTATTTTTTCTACAGAAGTTAACCTTTATGTCACACCTCTATGATCATATGATGTTATCCTAGGAATGAATTGGTTGTGGAAACATAGGGCTATAGTAGACTACCATGCTAAGACTATAGAATGCATAGATGATTCTAGAAATCAAGTTAAATTCCAAGGAATATGTAGGGAGGTTAGGATTCGACAAATTATGACAATGCAAGTTATAAGAGCTAAGAAGAAAGGATGTAAACTCTTTTCCATAAATATTGAAGAACTTGTGAAGGATAGTGATAATTTTGAGTACAAAAGCTTGCAAGAATTAGAAGATGGAGAAATAGATGAAACTGGAAAATCTGATATGGAGAAGTACCTAATTTTGAGGAAATTTTTGGATGTGTTTCTAGATGAGTTACTAGGATTACCTCTAAAAAGAGCATTTTATTTCTCTATTGATATAGTTCTAGGGTTAGAACCTATTGCTAAGGTACCCTATAGGATGACAACCACTAAACTTATGGAACTTAAGACACAATTGGATGAATTGTTGTCAAAAGCACTGATAAGACCAAGTGTTTCACCTTGGCGATCGCCAACCATATTTGTTAAGAATAAGGATGGTACATTACATTTGTGCATCGACTATCATATGCTTAACAAAGCTATGATTAAGAACAATGATTTGTTGCCACGCATAGACGATCTTTTTGATCAAATGACAAGTGTCATCATATTCTCTAAAATAGATATGAGATTGGGATATCACCAATTGAGGGTTAAAGATGAAGATATCTTTAAAACTGCTTTCAAAACCCGATATGGACACTATGATTTCATTGTTTTACCTTTTGGTTTAACAAATGCACCTGCAACATTCATGAACTAAATGAATAGTGTGTTTAGGGATTACCTTGACAAATTTGTACTAGTTTTTCTAGATGATATCTTGATTTATTCTAGAAATGAGGGAGAACATTGCAAGCATTTATAAATGGTCCTATAATGTTTGAGAGAGCATAATTTGTATGGTAAACTTTCCAAGTGTAATTCTTCCAAAAAAGGGTACATTATTCAGGTCATGTGATTTTGGTAGAAGGAATTGCTATAGATCCATCATAGATAAAAGCAGTAATTGAGTGGCCTATACCCAAAAATGTGTCGGAAGTAAGAAGTTTCATGGGTTTGGCAGGATATTATAGGAAGTTTGTTGCAAAATTTTCTAAGATTTCTTTTCCAATTGCTTCTTTGCAAAATAAAGGAAAGAGATTCAAATGGAATGAGAAGTGTGAAGAAGCTTTTGACCTACTCAAAGAGAAACTAACCACCGCATCGATATTTAAAGTACCAGATCTTGAAGGTAGCTTTACAGTTATCATAGATGCATGTAGAGAAGGTTTACATGGTGTACTAATGCAAGTTGGGCAAGTAAATGCCTATGAATCTAGAAACCTGAATCCATACGAAATGAATTATACATTGCATGATTTAGAATTGGAAAATTGTAGTTCATGCATTGAAAATGTGGAGGCACTACTTGCTAGGAAACCCCTTTGAGTTGAAAACTGACCATAATGGGTTAAAGTACATTTTTACTCAACCTAATTTGAATACTAGACAAAGAAGATGGTTAGAGTTAATAGTTGACTATGATTTTGATATTAGTTATATTTAGATGAAAGAAAATCAGTTTGTCGATGCATTAAGTCAAAGAGGACACATTGCTTCCTTAATAGCAATTCACACCGATTTCAAAGGGCAAGTACTCCAAAAGTGCAAGGAGGATGAGTATTACTTCCAAGTTAAGCAAGCACTCATGAATAATCCTCAAGATTCTAGGTATGAAGGTTTTCAATTTGAACCTAATGGATTACTTAGGTACAAGGGTAGAATGTATATACCTAATGTAAAGGAATTGAGAATTCTGGTATGGAAGGAAATACATGAAGCACCATATTCTAGATATCCAAGAGTGAAAAAAATGATGGTTGATGTAAAAAAAATATACTTATGGAAGGGAATGAAAGGAGATGTTATTTTTGTGCCTAGGTTTCTTAAGTGTCAAAGAGTGAAAGTTGAGCATCATCGTCCTGCAGGCTTTTTATACCCACATGACATACTAGAAAGGAAAAGGAAATTTATAATTATGGAATTTGTGCAAGGATTGCCTATGTCTAGGAATAAGCACAATTCCATACTGGTGGTAGCTGATAAGCTTACAAAAGTAGCACATTTTATACTAGGGAACCTAAATGATGGAGCACCTATCATAGCAAGAAAATTTGTGCAGGAACTTTTTAGATTACATGGGATTCCTAAAAAGATAATTTCAGATAGGGATGCATGAGTCACTTCTAGGTTTTGAAAAACCTTGTTTTCTGCACTAGAGACTTAGTTAAATATTAGGTCAACATATCATCTGAAAATGGATGGGAAAACAGAAAGGGTACACCAAGTATTGGAAGACCTACTTAGGATGTATTGCATGGATCAACAATACAAGTGGTAATATTACTTACCCTTAGTTGAATTTTCTTACAATAACTCATATCATTCTGCAATAAATATGGCTCCTTTTGAAGCATTGTATGGCCAAAAGTGTTGAACTACTATAAGTTGGGATAAACTTGAGGATCAAGTGAGTCTTGGGATAGAAATGTTGGCTGAAATGGATGATCAAGTTAAGATTATTAAGAAAATGTTAGCAAAAGCTAACAATTGACATAAAAGTTAAGTTGATGCTAAGAGAGTGCCTTGTAATTTTGTCTTAGGTGACAAAGTATTGTTGAGAGTGAAACCACACAAGAGCTCCATTAAATTTGGAAATTCATCTAAGTTAGCCCTCCATTATGCTCAACCCTTTGAGATTTTAGAGGAAGTGAATCTAGTGGCATATCGAATTGCTTTGCCACTAGCTCTTGCCAGAATGCATAATGTCTTCCATGTTTCCTACCTTAAAAAGTATATACCAGGGGATAACCATGAAATTGATTGGAAAATTTTATAGGTAAGGGACCCCAGAGTAGTAACTCTCGAGCTCATCAAGGTGCTAGGAACATGCAAGCTACACTTGTGTAACAAAGAGATCTTGCAGTGAAAATTCTAGTGGGACCAGTATGCAAAAGACTCAGCTACTTGGGAGGACTATGCGTAAATTCAGCTAAAAATTCTTGACATTCTTGATACTTTCAAGAATGTTGAATAATTAATATTAGTTGTTATGTTTTGTAGGTCATCGGGGATGATGATTCATAAGGGGGGGGGAGTATGTTACACCTCAATTATATAGTTACTATTTACTATTATTGCATAGAGTGAAAATGGATGTAATGTGAATTTTGGAGATGAATAAAATATGCTTGTACCTTGTTATCAGTATGAATTTTATCACATTTGAAGATTGTCTCATTTGATGCTACTTTAGTTGATGTTATTCATGGTGTAATATTGCATTTATATGAATGAAAAGTTATTGAATTGTAATTATTCTAACTTTGGAGATGTTTATGTATACCGCATATGTTATGATCAATTGACTGTCATGAGCATGTGTTATTGGATGTAGGTATGTGTTCCATTCCTCGAGGTAGATGGGAAGTATCACTCAGGAGAAGATCTTGGTCGAGTAACCAGTAAAAGTAAACTATTTGAGCATACATGCACCACATTAGAGTGATTTAACTGATTTAGTTTTTGGGTTATAGGTAAGTCATCCATAGATTGTATGTTTGCATTACGAGTCTTGCTTACTTCTACATGCATTTGCGGGTGATGTTTATCTATTTGAGTTTTTGAGATCTTTCTTGTGCTATTACGATCATATGGGTAAGTGGGATGTAGGTGGACATATGTTTATATGTATGCACATGCATGTCAATGGGATCTAATGACATGTATATGCATATGTATAGATATACCACATGTAATCACTTATCAATATGATGGTAATGTGAATGGTTGTAAGTGTATTGGATGTGAACATATATATATGTATAGTATATACACATATCCGTATGTATATGTATATCGATACAAGCATATGTTGGAAAATGGACATGCTCATATGGATGCATCGATATGATATAAGTATATATACATGTACATAGAGGTGTATACATTTATACACATATATGCATACATCCTGTATAATGTGTTTATTATAAATTATTTTGCTTGTACTCTTATATATACATATATATATCAGATGTATGCTGATTGGCTTACAATATATATCTATTTATATATATATTATATGTAAATATATATTAAATGATTATATATATATTTAGATATATATATATATTAATATGAAGCTATTTAAATATATATATATGT
Organism: Sequoiadendron giganteum; assembly: GCA_007115665.2. Taxonomy (NCBI): domain Eukaryota; kingdom Viridiplantae; phylum Streptophyta; class Pinopsida; order Cupressales; family Cupressaceae; genus Sequoiadendron; species Sequoiadendron giganteum. The sequence goes on from CM021104.1 coordinate 479,084,358, forward strand.
ATAAAAATAATATATATTTAGCATATCAATTATGTAATTAGAATTCGACTATTTCTTATCCAATAAGAAGTCAATTTATAAAGGTCACTTTTGATGTTAAATGACCATGGCAATAAAGGTCGATGATAATCATCAAATTGGAAGTCGATTTGAAAATATACACGGATGTATATGTAAGCAAGTTATCACTCACCAAGTCACATATTTGGAAATGTATCAATACATTTTAATTTGTAAACTTTGACTTGCTTGACAGAGTAAATCAGAATTACGTGGGCTTAGTCCAATATCTTAATTGGCTTAGTCAACTTATACTTTATTTTAGTCGATGTGTGCTAAGTGTTACAGAAATAAGATTGAATTTTTCACTTCTTCTAAAACCATGCCAAATTGGTTATGGAAAAGAGGCTTTCGCACCGCCTCTTAAAAGTAGTTTCTTGTAGATGTCATTGCTAATGAAGAATTTGAGTTCTCCATGTGCTATTGGAAATGGTCTTTGAATTTTTGTCAAAAAGTTAATTCAATTTATTGAAGGTTTTGCTGAGTTTGAGCTGTATTCATTGCCACCTTATTGCTAAATTACTTTGCATGAAAATTTTTGTCACTCCACATGCATAAACTGTAGGATTTCAGAATGCTTCGCTGCTCTATAAATAGTCAAACCATTTCACTTGAAACACATTCTTCGATCATAATTATTTTCATTCTTCCATTCACTTGTGAGAGATTCATTTCACCAAGAGTTATACATCTTTTGTTTTTTATTACTTCTAAGATATTACCAACCATATTCATTTGTTTTATGAGTGAGGAAAGAGTGATCTTTTGTGAGTAAGAGGTATCTTTAATGTTTGAGAGAAGTGAGCTATCAACAAGAGAGAGAGAGAGAGAGTTATTTTGAGAAGTTGTGTTCAATTTGTTTACTGTTAGTGAGGGCAACATCATTATCATTAATTGGGATAAGCGATAATAGGCATTGGGATCTCTTCTTCTTTTTATTTACTTAGAATTAATGTGTTATCTGTTTTGCTTGAAATTTCTTTTTTGCATGAGCAATAGAAGCATTTAAGAATGTTTTTGAAAAAGGGAATTGAACATTTTTAGTTTTTTTTATACTATGTTTGTAAGAACTCCATAATAGGAGAATTTTGTTTATCTTAGTTATTATATACTAGGATTGATTCAATACGAGTACACCCAGCTAAGTTATTAATTTAATTAGAAAAGCTTGTGTTACTCCTAGGATACTTAATCTAGTATGGGAGGGAGCTTGTGTACTTGTTATATAGATTCATTTTAAGTAGATTAGAATGTTGTAGGTCAGTCTGGGATGATAGATTATCCATTGAAGGAAAATACCAATGCGCAGTGTAAGATAGCCTTAAGTCAAATTGGCCTTGAGTAGTGTATGTGATAGATGACTCTCAGTCATTTACTAAACTAAAAAATTTGTCCAAAGTAGTGCAATGTCTCAGAATCCACTAAATATTGTGTGACTACTGAGACTACATTGTTAGTTCACCGTGATCCATTATTACATGCCAATTTGGGATTTTGGGATTGGAAGGTTCTAGTTATGTAGGACACAATACTATACTCAGTTGGTTGTTATTACCAGTTAGTCTACCAATCTCTTCATCAAAGGGAAGGGTTGTCTATCAAATGATAGATGTGTGGGGACCACATTAATAGTTCGTGGTTGATGGAAAATCGCTTTAGTGATGCTTCTCGTCCATAGTAGGTGACAAAAGAACCAAGATTTGAAAGGAAGGATCCTAGACCATCTTACCACTATTTGTTCAAAAGCTCTATGAGCTATGTATGTATATATATGCTTTCTTACATTGATGTTTATATGAAAATAAAATAAATTCATGTTGTAATACATTTTTCATCTTGATTGGAAATGATCAATAATAGAAAAGAATTTTTTTATTACAATAGATTGTTACTTGTTTGGTGTAAAATAAGGAATTTTTTAATTTTTGGAAGGGTTAGTACATTACATGTGGTATGAAAGCTACCAGGTTTAGCTCTGGAACCTATGAGCTTGTCATTTTTCTGTCCAACTTTATCTAATGTTGTGAAAAATTCTTGTGTTGGGATGGTGCATCTCAGATAAACAACTCGAAAGTCGGTAATAGGAAAAGACCACTACCTCAAGGCCAAGAAGCAAGAATAAGCCATTGTTATAACCATAGAAGGAACCAACTATGATAATTCTATCTGGTTGAGTGACATTGAAACTTTTAGTCACACACTTTATCGAATCAATGATGTGAAGAGGAAGATGAAGATGGAGGCTATGTACAATTACCTACCAACCATCTCACTAGAAAATTCCAAGTCATGACCACTTTCCAAGGATATGCCTTCAGAAAAAAGTGTTAGTCTTGCATTCATCTTTAGGGATCCTAGGGTTCTACCATTGGCTGAAGTAATATCAATTTCTTCAAGTAAAGAGTCCAAGGGATATATACAAAGGACACTGCCATATGAGAAATTGTGTCATGAACAAATGTCTAGAAAAAATTTAGACTACATTGTTGATGAACACCATATTGACATTTCTTCTCGTAACTATGTATCAAATGTTAAATTTGAGGGTTATTATCCTTTTTGGGATAGGTAAAAATAGATGAGAGATGAACAGAAAGAAAGGGAACAACAATTTTCTTAGTATGTTGGTTATACTCCTTTAATTTATGTGTCTGAAAGTGAATCTAAAGGATACTCTCCACTTGACTATTTGAATAGTCACTCTATGTAATCAAAAGGATAGTGAAATCCTCATGAAATGAATAAAAATATGTGTTTATGAAAAGAAGTGTGTGCTTAATCTTATATGGAATTCTTGCATACATGTGAATGTTTACTTTAATGTTTTCCATAAGATAATTGATAACATAATTTAGTCTAACATAGATAAAACATTCAGGCAAAAACCAATCAAATAAGCATGGTGAGGACATATGTAAGGACACAAACTAATCTCGATGCAAGTCAAGAGGTTGGACAAGGAACCATTGGAGTAGAGGCTAGGCTTGACCAAATCTTGGAAAGGTTGGCTAACCTTGAACACAAAAGAGTTAAGGATATGGTAGAAAAGGAATTACCTGTTAATCATGAGAAGGAAAAATTACCTTCACCATCTATTGAAAGGAACAAGAAGATTGTGTGTTTCAAACTTTCGAGGGACATGAAGAAGATAATTCCACCCAAGTTTGATAGTAGTGTTGGAGGTGATAAGGTTAGAGTATGACTTGTACAAATGGAAAGTATTTTGAAATATGAAACTATGATGAGGTTAATAAAGCCGCATGGGGTGTGTATCAATTAGCAAGAGAAGCCTCTAACTGGTGGATGAACAAGAAGATGGAACTTAACATTAACTCATGGAAATTAACTTGGGGAGAATTTGTGGATATTTTATACAAAAGATGGTTACCACAAATATTCTATGACTAGAAACTCTCAAATATCTAGGTTTTAATGAAAGATAACATGATAGTCCATGAATAATACCAGAAGTTTACTCGACTTCTACACTATGTTCCCATATATCACAAGGATGAGTGTTTTCGTATTAGTAAATTTATAATGGGACGAAACAGTCAGATTGGAGTGGAAGTGGATATGCATGGTCCAACAACAATGGATCTTGTATATGAAAAATAAATTAAGGAGGAACAAAAAATTAAAGCTAATACCACTCGACAAGAAAGAAAAGAGAAAAAGAAGGATGTGGAAGTTTCTAACAAGATAGCTCCAAAGAAGGAGGAATCTGTGAAAAATTTTGCAAGGAAAAAAGGGAAAAGATTCCTCTATAATAGAAAAGTGTTTAGGAGAGATCGAAAAAGAAATGATTATGGCAGGGGTAATACCAACAAAGCTAATGAAGGTACCAATAAGTTTGGAGAAACCATAGGGAAAAGAGGACAAAATTCAAGATGTTTTATATGTAGAGGGGATCAATATGCAAGTGAATGTCACAATAAAAATTTTGGTTCAGGACCATATGGTAATTCATTACCCACCCATTAGGCCATGTTTCAACAAAGGATACATGCGGTTGTGGATGATCGACAGGTACATTACCAAGTAACTCCAATTGAAACACCAAGTATTTTTTTGGCTTACCTATTTTTGTTCTTATTGATACTAGTGCAACTGAGAATTTCATTTCACCTAGAATAGCTAAACAATTATCTAGGAAGGTGTGACAGATGGAAATGTCTCGAGATGTAGAGTATGCAAACCAGACAAGAGCAAAGGTGGATCAATGTCTATTTGAGGCTAGAATAGAACTACCTAGTTTTTCAAAAAAAGTTAACCTTTATGTCGCACCTCTAGGATCATATGATGTTATCCTAGGAATTAATTGGTTGTGGAAACATAGGGCTATAGTAGATTGTCATGCTCAGACTATAGAATGCGTAGATGATTTTGGAAATCAAGTTAAATTCCAACGAATACCTAGGGAGGTTAGGATTCGACAAATTACAAAAATTTAACTTATAAGAGCTAAGAAGAAAGGGTGTAAAATCTTTGTTGTAAAGATTGAACAACTTGGGAAGGATAGTGATAATTTTGAGTACCATAGTTTGCAATAATTAGAAGATGGAGAAATAGATGAAACTAGAAAATATGATATGGAGAATTCCCCAATTTTGAAGAAATTTTTGGATGTGTTTCCAGATGAGTTACCAGGATTACCTTCGAAAAGAGTATTTGATTTATCTATTGATATAGTTCTAAGGTCAGAACCTACTTCTAAGGTACCCTATAGAATGACAACCACTGAACTTATGGAACTTAAGACACAATTGGGTGAATTGTTTTCGAAAGGGTTGATAAGACCAAGTGTTTCACCTTGGGGAGCGCCAATCATATTTGTTAAGAAGAAGGATGGTACATTGCATTTGTGCATCGACTATTGTATGCTTAACAAAGCTACAGTTAAGAACAAGTATATATTTCCACGCATTGATGATATTTTTTATCAAATGAGAGGTGCCACTGTATTCTCTAAAATAGATCTAAGATTAGGATATCACCAATTGAGGGTTAAAGATGAAGATATCTTTAAAACTACTTTTAGAATCCGATATGGACACTATGAGTTCACTATTTTACCTTTTTGTTTAACAAATGCACCTGCAACATTCATGAACCTAATGAATAGTGTGTTTATGGATTACTTTGACAAATTTGTACTAGTTTTTCTAGATGATATCTTGATTTATTCTAGAAATTTGGAAGAATGTTGCAAGCATTTAGAAATGGTCCTGCAACATTTGTGAGAGCATAGGTTGTATGGTAAACTTTCCAAGTGTACATTCTTCCAAAAAAGGGTACATTATTTGGGTCATGTGATTTCGATAGAAGGAATTTCCGTAGATCCAACAAAGATCAAAGCAGTAATTAAGTGGCCTATACCCAAAAATGTGTAGGAAGTAAGTAGTTTCATGGGTTTGGAAGGATATTATAGGAAGTTTGTCACAAATTTTTTTAAGATGGCTTTTCCAATTACTTCTTTGCAAAAGAAAGGAAAGAGATTCAAATGGAATGAGAAGTGTCAAGAATATTTTGACCTGATAACTGCATTGATCGTAAAAGTACCAGATCTTGAAGGTAACTTTATGGTTATCATAGATGCATGCGGAGAAGGGTTAGGAGGTGTAATGATGAAATTAAAGCAAGTAATTGCCTATGAATCTACAAATCTAAAACCACATGAAATGAATTATGTATTACATGATTTAGAATTGGCAGATGTAGTTCATGCATTGCAAATGTGGAGGCACTACTTGCTAGGAAAACCCTTTGCATTGAAAACTAACCATAATGGGTTAAAGTACCTTTTTATTCAACCTAATATGAATGTTAGACAAATAATATGGTTAGATTTAATAGCTGACTATGATTTTAATATTGGTTATATTAAGGGGAAAGAAAATCAGGTTGGCGACACATTAAGTCGAAGATGACACATTGCTTCCTTAGTAGCAATTCAAACCAATTTCAAAGGAAAAGTACTCCAAAAGTGCAAGGAGGATGAGTATTACTTGTAATTTTAGCAAGCACTCATGAATAATCTTAAAGATTCTAGAGGTATGAAGGTTTTCAATTTGAACCTAATCGATTACTTAGGTACAAGGGTAGAATGTATGCACTTGATGTAAAGGAATTGATAAATCTGGTATGGAAGGAAATACATGAAGCACCATATTTCAGACATCTAGGAGTGATAAAAATGATGGCTCATGTAAAACCATTATACTTTTGGAAGGGAATGAAAGGAGATGCCATTAATTTTGTGGCTAGGTGTCTTGAGTGTCAAAGGGTGAAAGCTGAGCATCATCATACTAAGGTCTTGTTATACCCACATGACATACCAGAAAGGAAATGGCAAGTTATAAGTATGGAATTTTTGCAAGGATTTCCTATGTCTAGGAATAAGCACAATGCCATACTGGTGGTAGTTGATAAGCTTACAAAAGTGACACATTTTATACCAAGGAACCTAACTAATGGAGCACCTATCATAGCAAGAAAATTTGTTTAAAAAGTGTTTAGATTGCATGGGATTCTAGAAAAGATAATTTCAGATAGGGATGCACGAGTCACTTCTAGGTTTATACAAACATTGTTTTCTGCACTAGGGACTCAGTTAAATATTAGCTCGACATATCATCTGGAAATGGATGGGAAAATGGAAAGGGTAAACCAAGTATTGGAAGGCCTACTTAGGATGTATTGCATGCAAAAGTAGTACAAGTGGGAAGATTACTTACCCTTAGTTTAATTTTCTTACAATAACTCATATCATTATGCATTAAAGATGGCTCCTTTCGAAGCTTTGTATGGTTGAAAGTGTCAAACTCCTATAAGTTGGGATAAATTTGAGGATCGAGTGAGTCTTGGGCCAAAAATGTTGGCTAAAATGGATGAGCAAGTTAAGATTATTAAGAAAAGGTTAGCAGAAGCTTGCAATTGATAGAAAAGGTACGCTAATGCTAAGAGAGTGCCCCCTAATTTTTCCTTAGGTGACAAAGTATTGTTGAGAGTGAAACCTCACAAGAGCTCCATTAAATTTGGAAATTCTTCTAAGTTAGCCCTGCGTTATGTTGGACCCTTTGAGATTCTAGAGGAAGTGAATCCAGTAGCCTATTGAATCACTTTGCCACCAACTCTTGCCAAAATGAATAATGTCTTCCATGTGTCCTACCTTAAAAATATATACTAGGGGAGAATCATGAAATTGATTGGACTGCTTTATAGGTAAGGGACGTTGGAGTAGTAACTCTCAAGCTCATCAAGGTGCTAGGAAAATGTAAGCTACGCTTGCATAACAAAGAGGTATTGCAATGCAAATTCCAGTGGGACCAGTACGCAAAAGACTTAGCTACTTGGGAGGACTATGCAAGAAATCAACAAAAGTTTCCTGACATTCTTGATGCTTTTGAGAATGTTGAATAATTAATATTAGTTGTTATGTTTTGAATAATACCGTAGGTCATCGAGGATGATGATCATAAGGGGGGGAGTATGTTACACCCCAATTGTATAGTTACTATTTACTATTATTGCATATAGTAAAAATGGATGTAATCTGAATTTTGTAGATGAATAGAATATGCTTGTACCTTGTTATCATATTTGATGATTGTCTCATTTGATGCTACTTCATTTGATGTTATTCATGGTGTAATACTGCATTTATATGAATGAAAGGCTATTGATTTGTAATTATTCTAACTTTGGAGATGTTTATGTATACTGCATATGTGATGAACAATTGATTGCCATGAGCATGTGTTACTGGATGCAGGTATGTGTTCCATTCCTCTAGGCAAAGGGGAAGTATCAGTCGGGAGAAGATATTAGTAATGTAATCGGTAAAAGTAAACTATATGAGCATACACACACCACATTAAAGTGATTGAACTGAGTCAGTTTGTGGGTTATAGGTAAGTCATACATAGCTTCTATGTTTGCATTAGGAGTCTTTCTTACTGTTGCATGCTTTTGCGGGTGATGTTTATCTATTTGAGTTTTTGAGATCTTTATTGTCCTATTACGATCATATGGGTAAGTGGGATGTAGGTGGAAGTATGTTTATATGTATGCAAATGTGTGTCAATGGAATCTAACGACACGTATATGTATATGCATAGATATACCACATGTACACATTGATCAATATGATGGTAACGTGAATGGATGTGAGTTTATCAGATATGAACATATATACGTATGGTATATACACATATCCATATGTATATGTATATTGATACAAGTGTACATTGGAAAATGGACATATTGATACAAATGCATAGATATGATATACCTATATATATGTGTACAAAGAGGAGTATACATTTATACATATATATATATATATTAGATGTATGTTGACTAGCTTACGATATATATATCTATTTATATATATATTATATGTAAATATATATTAAATGATTATATATATATTTAGATATATATATATATATTAATACGAAGGTATTTAAATATATATATGTATGTAATATATAATATATATATGTATAAAAATAATATATATCTAGCATATCAATTATGTAATTATAATTCGACTATTTCTTATCTAATAAGAAGTCGATTTATAAAGGTCACTTTTGACATTAAATGACCATGGAAAGATCAATGATAGTCATCAAATTGGAATTCGATTTGGAAATATACACGACTATATATGTAAGCCGCGTATCACTCACCAAGTTGCGTATTTGGAAACATCTCAATATATTTTAATTTGTAAATTTTGACTTGGTCGACAGAGTAAATGAGAATTATGTGGACTTAGTCCAATGTCTTAATTGGCTTAGTTGACTCATCATTTATTTTAATTGATGATTGCTAAGTGTTGCAGAAATAAGATTGACTATTTCACTTCTTTTGAAATTGCGCCAACTTGGTTATGGAAAGGAGGCTTTGGCACCACCTGTTAAATAATTTTCTTGTAGATTTCATTGTTCGAGAAGAATTTGAATTCTCCATTTTCTATTGGAAATGGTATTTGAATTATTTTCAAAAAGGTAAGTCGATCTATTGAAGGTTTTGTTGAGTCTAAGCTTTATTCATCGCTACCTTATTGTTGATTTACTTTACATGAAACTTGTTGTCACTCCATATGCCTAAACTGTAGGATTTCAAAATGCCTGGATGCTCTATAAATAGTCAAACCATTTCACTTGAAATGCATTCTTCTATGATCATTATTTTCATTCTTCCATTCACTTGTGAGAGACGAATTTTACCAAGAGTTATAGGTCTTTTGATTTTTAGTACTTCTGAGATATTACCAACCATATTCATTTGTCTTATGAGTGAGGAAAGAGTGATATTTTGTAAGTAAGAGGTATCTTTAATGTTTGAGAGAAATGAGCTATACATAAGAGAGAGGGGGAGTTATTTTGAGAAGTTGTGTTCAAGTTGTTTACTGTTAGAGAGGGAAACATCATTATCATTAATTGGAATAAGCGATAACAGGCGTGGGGATCTCTTCTTCTTGTTATTTACTTAGAATTAATGTGTTATTTTTTTTTCCTAAAATTTCCTTTTTGTATGAGCAATAGAAGCATTTAAGAATGTTTTTGAAAAAGGGAAATTGAAGATTTTTAGCTATTTTTGTATTGTGTTTGTAAGAAATCCATAATAGGAGAATAGTGTTTATCTTAGTTATTATATACTAGTCTTGATTGAATGCAAGAGTCATTTGAGGTACACCTAGATAAGTTATTAATTTAACTAGAAAAGCTTGTGTTACTCCTAGGATAGTTTATCCAATATGCGAGGGATCTTGTGTACTTACTTGTTATAGAGATTCATTTCAAGTAGATTAGAATGTTGTAGGTTAGTCCAGGATGACAGATTATCCATTGAAGGACAATACCTATGCGTAGTGTAAGATAGCCTTAAGTCAAATTGACCCTGAGTAGTGTATGTGATAGATGATTCTCAGTGGTTTATTGAACTAAACACATTGGCCAAAGTAGTGCAATTTTTGAGACTCCACTAAAGATTGTGTGACTACCGAGACTACACTATCAGTTCACCATGATCCATTATTACATGCTAGTTAAAGATTGTGGGATTGCAAGGTTCTTGTTATGTAGGAAACAACACTATGCTTAGTTGGTTGTCCTTATTGGTTACTCTACCAATATATTCATCAAAGGGAAGGGCCATCTATTGAATGATAGATGTGCAGGGAAGCACATTAAGAGTCTGTGGTTGGTGGAAAAGTGCCTGAGTGATGCTTCTCCTCCACATCAGGTGACATAAGAACCAAGATTTGAAAGGAAGGATCCTAGACCATCTTACCACTATTTTTTCAAAATCTTTATGAGTTATGTAGTGTGGGGTACCTCATTAAGAGTTTGTAGTTGGCAAAAAATCACCTGAGTCATGCTTCTCCTCCACATTTGGTGACAAAAGAACCAAGATTTGAAAAGAACGATCCTAAACCATCTTACCACTATTTGTTCAAATGCTCTATAAGTTATGTATGTATTTATATGATTTCTCACTTTGATGTTTATATGAAAATAAAATAAATTCATGTTGTAATATGTTTGGCATCTTGATTGGAAATTATCAATAAAAGAAAATAAAAATTTTATTACAATAGATTGTTACTTGTTTATTTACTCGTTTGGTGTACAATAAGAATTTTTTTACTTTTTGGAAGGGTTAGTATGTTACATGTGGTATCAGAGCTACCAGGTTTAGCTCTAGAACCTATGAGCTTGTCATTTTTCTATCCAACATTATCTAATGTTGTGAAAAAATCTTGTGTCAGGATGGCGCATCTCAGATTAATGGCTCAAAAGTCAGTAATCAAAAACGAGTGCTACCTCAAAGGAAAGAAAGAAAAAGAAGCCATTTTTAGAACCACAGAAGGAACCAACTATGATAATGCTATCTAATTCAATGACACTGAAACTTTTAGTCACACACTTTTTCAGATCAGTGATGTGAAGAGGAAGATGAAGATGGAGGCTATGTATAATTACCTACCAACCATCTCACTAGAAAAGTCTGAGTGATTACCACTTTCCAAGAATATGCCTTAAGAAGAAAGTATTAGTCCTGCATTCATCTTTAGGGATCCTAGGGTTCTACCATTAGCTGAAGTAATTTAAATTTCTTTAAGTAAAGAGTCTGAGGGATATGTACCAAGGACACCGCCAGATGAGAAATAGTCTCATGAACAAATGTCTACAAAAAATGTAGACTACATTGTTGATGAACACCATATTGGCATTGCTTCTCATAACTATGTATTAGATGTTAAATGCAAGGGTTAATATCCTTTTTGGGATAGGAACAAATAGATGAGAGATGAATAGAAAGAAAGGGAACAACAATTTTCCCAGTCTGTAGGTTATACTCCTTTAAGTTATGTGTTTGAGATTGAATCCAAAGGATACTCTCCACTCGAATTTTTGAATAGTCACTCCATGTAATCAAAATGATATTTAAATCCTTGTGAAATTAATAAAATTATATATTTATCAAAAGAAGTGTGTGCTTAATCTTATATGGAATTATTGTGTACATGTGAATGTTTACTTTTGTGCTTTCCATAAGATAATTGATAGCATAATTTATCCTAACATGGATAAAATATTCAGGTAAAAAACAATCACATAAGCATGGTGAGGACATATGTGAGGACACGAACTAATCCTGATGCAAGTCGGGAGGTTGGACAAGGAACCAGTAGAGTAGAGACTAGGCTTGACCAAATTTTGGCAAGGTTAGCTAACCTTGAATAAGAAAGAGTTAAGGATAGGGTAGAAAAAGAATTACCCATTAATGATCAAGAGGGAGAAAATTCTTCCCATGGGCATGATGAAAACCATAATCATGAGAAGGAAAAATCACCCTCACCATCTATTGAAATCAACAAGAATATTTTGTCTTTCAAACTTTTGAGGGACATGAAGAAGATAATTTCACCCAAGTTTGATGGTAGTGCTAGAGGTGATGAGGATGAATTATGGATTGTACAAATGGAAACGTATTTTGAAATGCGAAACTATGATGAGGTTACTAAAGTTGCATGGGGTGTGTATAAGTTAGCAAGACAAGCATCTAACTAGTGGAGGAATGAGAAGTTGGATCTTAAAATTAACCCATGGAAATTAACTTGGGGAGAATTTGTGGAGATTTTTTGTAAAAGATGGTTACCACAACTTTTCTATGACCAGAAACTCTTGAATTTTCAAGGGTTAATGCAAGGTAACATGACATTCCATGAATACTGGGAGAAGTTTACCTGGCTTCTATGCTATGTTCCCATATATCACAAGGATGAGCATTTCCATATTAGGAAATGTATAATGGGGCTAAATAGTCAGATTGGAAGTGAAGTGGATATGCATGGTCCAACAACAATGGATCTTGTATATGAAAAAGAAATTAGGTAGGAATTTTTTTTAAAGCTAATTCCACTCGACAAGAAAGAAAAGAGCAAAAGATGGATGTGGAAGTTCCTAACAAGATAGTTCCAAAGAAGGAGGAATCTGTGCAAAATGTTGCAAGGAAAAAAGGGAAAATATTTTGCTATAATGGAAAAGAGTTTAGGAGAGATCGAAAAATAAATGATTCTGGTAGGGGTAATACCAACAAAGCTAATGAAGGTACCAATAAGTCTAGAGAAACCATAGGGAAAAGAAGACCAAATTCAAGATGTTTTATATGCAGAGGGGATCACTATGCAAGTGAATGTACCAATAAAACTTCTGGTTCACAACCATATGGTAATTCATTACCCACCTAGTAGGCCATGTTTCAACAAAGGATACATGTAGTCGTGGATGATCGACATGTAGATTACAAAGTAACTCCAGTCGAAACACCAAGTATGATACTAGTGCAACTATGAATTTCATTTCACCTAGAATAGCTAAAAGATTATCTAGGAAGGTGAGACACATGGAAATGTCTTAGGATGTAGAGTATGCAAACCAGACAAGAGAAAAGGTGGATCAATGTCTATTTGAGGCTAGAATAGAACTACTTATTTTTTCTATAGAAGTTAAACTTTATGTTGCACCTCTAGGATCATATGATGTTATCCTAGGAATAAATTGGTTGTCGAAAAATAGGGTTATGGTCGATTTCCATGCTGAGACTATAGAATGCCCAGATGATTTTGGAAATCAAGTTAAATTCCAAGGAATACGTAGGGAGGTTAGGATTTGAAAAATTATGACAATGCAACTTATAAGAGCTAAGAAGAAAGGGTGTACACTCTTTGTCATAAAGATTGAAGAACTTGGGAAGGATAGTGATAATTCTGAGTACCAAAGTTTGCAAGAATTAGAAGATGGAAAAATAGATGAAATTGGAAAATTTTATATGGAGAAGTACCCAATTTTGAGGAAATTTTTGGATGTGTTTCCAGACGAGTTAGAAGGATTACCTCCAAAACGAGTATTTGATTTCTCTATTGATATAGTTCTAGGGTCAAAACCTATTTCTAATGTACCCTATGGGATGACAACCACTGAAATTATGGAACTTAAGACACAATTAGATGAATTATTATCGAAAAGCCTGATAAGACCAAGTGTTTCACCTTGGGGAGCGCCATTCATCTTTGTTAAGAAGAAGGATGGTACACTATATTTGTGCATTGAATATCATATGCATAACAAATCTATAGTTAAGAACAACTATCTGTTGCCACGCATTGATGATATTTTTGATCAAATGAGAGGTGCCACCATATTCTCTAAAATAGATATGATATTAGGATATCACCAATTGAGGGTTAAAGATGAATATATCTTTAAAACTAGTTTCAAAACCCAATATGCACAGTATGAGTTCATTGTTTTACCTTTTGGTTTAACCAATGCACCTGCAACATTCATGGACCTAATGAATAGTGTGTTTAGGGATTACCTTGACAAATTTGCACTAGTTTTTCTAGATGATATCTTGATTTATTCTAGAAGTGAGGAAGAAAATTGCAAGAATTTATAAATGGTCCTACAACATTTGAGAGAGCATAGGTTGTTTGGTAAACTTTCCAAGTGTACAGTCTTCCAAAAAAGGGTACATTATCTGGGTCTTGTGATTTTTGTAGAAGGAATTGTTGTAGATCCAGTGAAGATCAAAGCAGTAATGGAGTGGCCTATACCCAAAAATGTGTTGGAAGTAAGAAGTTTCATGGGTTTGGCAAGATATTATAGGAATTTTATTACAAACTTTTCTAAGTTTTCTTTTCCAATTAATTCTTTGCAAAAGAAAGGAAAGTGATTCGAATGGAATGAGAAGTGTCAAGAAGCTTTTGACCTACTCAAAGAGAAACTAACCACCACACCAATATAAAAAATACTGGATCCTAGAGGTAACTTTATGGTTATCATAGATGCATGCAAACAAGGGTTAGGAGGTGTACTGATGCAAGTTGGGAAAGTAATTTCCTATGAATATAGAAAGTTGAAACCATACGAAATGAACTATGCATCACATGATTTAGAATTGGCAGATGTAGTTCATGCATTGCAAATGTGGAGGAACTACTTGCTAGGAAAACCCTTTGAGTTGAAAACTGACCATAATGGGTTAAAGTACCTTTTTACTCAACCTAATACAAATGCTAGATAGAGAAGATGGTTAGAGTTAATAGCTGACTATTATTTTAATATCAATTATATTAAGGGGAAAGAAAATTGGGTTGCCAACACATTAAGTTGAAGATGACACATTGCTTCCTTAGTAGAAATTCAAACTGATTTCAAAGTGAAATTACTCCAAAAATGTAAGTAGGATGAGTATTACTTGCAAGTTAAGCAACCACTCATGAATAATCCTCAAGATTCTAGGTATGAAATTTTTCAATTTGAACCTATTCAATTACTTAGGTACAAGAATAGAATGTATGTACTTGATGTAAAGGAATTGAGGAATTTGGTATGGAAGGAAATACATGAAGCACCATATTCTAGACATCCAGGAGTGATGAAAATGATGGCTAATGTAAAACCATTATACTTTTGGAAGGGAATGAAAGGAGATGCCATTATTTTTGTGGCTTGGTGGCTTGAGTGTCAAAGGGTGAAAGTTGAGCATCATCATCCTACTAGCTTGTTATACCCTTATGACATACCATAAAGTAAATGAAAATTTATAAGTATGGACTTTGTGCAGGGCTTGCCTATGTATAGGAATAAGCACAATGCCATACTAGTGGTAGTTGATAAGCTTACAAAAGTGGCACATTTTATACCAGGGAACCTAACTAATGGAGCACTTGTCATAGCAAGAAAATTTGTGTAGGAAGTGTTTAGATTACATGGGATCCTTGAAAAGATAATTTCAGATAAGGATGCATGAGTCACTTCTAGGTTTTGGCAAACCTTGTTTTCTACACTAGGGACTCAATTAAATATTAGCTCAACATATCATCCGAAAATGGATGGGTAAACGGAAAGGGTAAACTAAGTATTGGAATACCTACTTAGGATGTACTGCATGGATCAACAATACAAGTGGGAAGATTACTTACCCTTAGTTGAATTTACTTACAATAACTCATATCATTCTGCAATAAAGATGGCTCCTTTCGAAGCTTTATATGGCCAAAAGTGTCAAAATCCTATAAGTTGGGATAAACTTGAGGATTGAGTGAATCTTGGGCCAAAATTGTTGGTTGTAATGGATGAGAAAGTTAATATTATCAAGCAAAGGTTAGTAGAAGCTAACAATTGAAAAAAAAGTTACATTGATGCTAAGAGAGTGCCTTGTAATTTTACCTTAGGTGACAAAGTATTGTTGAGAGTGAAACCTCACAAGAGCTCCATTAAATTTGGAAATTCTTCTAAGTTAGCCTCATGTTATATTGGACCCTTTGAGATTCTAGAGGAAGTGAATCTAGTTGCCTATCGAATCGCTTTTCCACCAACTCTTGCCAGAATGCATAATGTCTTCCATGTGTACCTTAAAAAGTATATACTAGGGGATAATCATGAAATTGATTGGACTTCTTTACAGGTAAGGGACCCCGGAGTAGTAGCTCTCGAGCCTGTCAAGGTGCTAGGAAAACGTAAGCTACACTTGTGTAACAAAGAGGTCTTGTAGTGAAAAGTCTAGTGGGACCAGTACACAGAAGACTCAACTACTTGGGAGGACTATGTAGAAATTTAGCAAAAAATTCCTAACACTCTTGATGCTTTTGAGAATGTTGAATAAGTAATATTAGTTGTTATGTTTTGAATAATACCTTAGTTCATCGGGGATGATTATTCATAAGGGGAGGAGTATGTTACACCCCAATTGTATAGTTACTATTTACTATTACTACATAGAGTAAAAATGGATGTAATGTCAATTCTAGAGATGAATAAAATATGATTGTACCTTGTTATTAATATGAATGTTATCATATCTATTGATTGTCTCATTTGATGCTACTTTAGTTGATGTTATTCATGGTATAATACTACATTTATATGAATGAAAGGTTATTGAATTGTAATTATTGTAGCTTTGGAGATGTTTATGTATACTACATATGTTATGAACAATTGACTACCATGAGCATGTGTTAGTGGATGCAGGTATGTGTTCCATTCCTCCAGGTAGAGGGGAATTATCACTTAGGAGAAGATCTTGGTCGAGTAATCGGTAAAAGTAAACTATCTGAGCATACACACACCACATTAGAGTGATTCAACCGAGTTAGTTTGTGGGTTATAGGTAAGTCATCCATAGCTTGTATGTTTGCATTAGGAGTCTTGCTTACTTCTGCATGCATTTGCGGGTGATGTTTATCTATTTGAATTTTTGAGATTTTTCATGTGCTATTATGATCATATGGGTAAGTGGGATGTAGGTGGAAGTATGTTTATATGTATATATGTGCATGTCAATGGGATCTAATGACACGTATATGCATATGTATAGATATACCACATGTACACACTTATCAATATGATGGTAATGTGAATGGTTGTAAGTGTATCGGATGTGAACATATATATATATACATATAGTATATACATGTATCCATATGTATATATGTATATCAATAAAAGAGTGCGTTGTCAAAGGGAGATGCTTATACGGATGCATTGATATGATATACCTATATATACATGTGCATAGAGGCATATACATTTATACATATATATATGCATACATCCTGTATAATGTGTTTATTATAAACTATTTTTCTTGTACTCTTATATATATATATCGGATGAATGTTGACTGGCTTATGATATATATCTATTTATATATATTATATGTAAATATATATTAAACAATTATATATATATTTAGATATATATATATATATACATAGAAATATATATATTAATACGAAGGTATTTAAATATATATATATATATATATATATGTTGGGAAAATGTATCTCAACCTTGCAATTATATATGACTTATTGTTGATAAGTGGCGACTAATTATGCAAATACTATACATTCATAACAAGACATGGGGTTCGAGGCATCGCCCTAATTTTTTTTTTTGTTGACACGTCATGGTTTTTTCCTGCTGATACGTCAAGGATTTTTTCGTTGACACGTCAAGATTTTTCCATTAACATGTCAAATGAAAACAACCTTGTAAAACCCTAATTCTATAAGGTTCCAAAAAGTTTTTTATAAGCGGGTGGGATGTATGTAGATGTGGGTGTATTCTAAGAGTCTAATAGTGGTTGGGTTGTCTCTTGTTCTTTGGTGGCGATACTCCTATGAGAAGCTTGCTCTACAAGTATATTCTAATCTTTTGATTTCTGAATAATATATTGGGTGGATTTTGGACCGTGGGATTTTTCTCCTGAAAGGGTTTTCCCCATGTAAATCATTGTGTTGTGGTATGCATGGTATTTGTGTCTATTTTTGTTTAATTTTTTCTAACTATTAAAGACCTGTAAAAGCTTTGCATTATTCTCCTCTCAAGATTAGTGTAGGAAGTTGTTCCACTACCCTAGCTTCCTTACAATTGGTATCAGAGCATGATCACTTTTGGTTTCAGTTGTGGGTTGTTGGGTTTTTTGAACTAATCCAAATTTGAGTGGGAGCTTCTATAGAAGATAATTTGTGATCTTGTTATAGGAATTTTCAGATGGCAAGTTCATCAGAGAGAATAGAGGTGGAGAATTTTTTTGGAAATAATTTTGAGATGTGGAAGCTAGAGATGGAGGATCTGTTGATAGATCAAGATCTGTGGGATGATGTTGATGAGAATGTTTCAAGGCCTATAGATCCTACTCAGGCTACTCAATATGATGTTATGGACCATAAATCCAAGGGTCTAATCAGATTGTGTTGGAAAACTCTTTTTTAATCAATGTCCATGAGGAGACCTTTGCACATAAACTATGGAAGAATCTTGGTGAGATGTATCAAGCCAAATCTTCAGTGAAAAATATTTTCTTAAGGAAGAAATCATATTCCTTGAGAATGGAAGAGGGTGCATGAATTACAAACCACTTGGAAGCATTAAATATGTTGGTGGCTCAGTTGGCATCAATTGGTGTCAAAATAGATGAGGAAGAGAAATGTCAGATCTTGTTTTGTTATTTGCTTGATTCGTGGGATTCTCTTGTTATGACTATTGGGAGTACTTCTATTATATTGAAGAATGAAGATGTGGTGGGTTCTTTTCTTTCTAAAGAGATGAGAAGGAAGGTATCCATCAGTGCTAACGAGGCCTTGAATATTTGTGGAAGACCTAAGGAGAAAGGCAAGAAGAATGAGAAGTGTGAAAAATCCATGTCCAAGGGGAGATCTATGTCTCCTCGAAAGTCCAAAGTTATTTGCTGGAACTGTGATAAGCTTGGACATGTTCATAAGGATTGTAAAGAAGAAAAGAAGAGAAAGAAGAAATTTGATTATTATTTTGAGTTCAAGAAGGAAGATGGTGACACATTCATTGTAGCTTTGGCAACTCATGTAGGTAATGATGCATGGTTAATTAACTCAGGTGCATTTTTCCATATGACCTTTAATAGAGATTGGTTTTTTGAATATGAAGAATTTGATGGAGGTAAGGTGTACTTGGGTGATGATTCTCATTTACACATTTTTGGCTATGGTGAAGTTAAAATCAGGTTTCTTGATGGTAGAATAAGAGATTAATGGTGTGTTGCATATCCCTGGCTTAGCACAGAATTTGTTATCTGTGAGAAAACTAATAGATGTAGGTGTGTAGGTAGTATTTTTTGATGCAGGATGCAAGATGGTCAAAGGTGTTATGGTGATTGCTAGAGGTGTCATATATGGCACATTGTATAAGCTTGATGCATGCATCGTTGAGTGCAATAGTACTTTTGTGAAAAGCAAGTCTATGGAAGAAGTGAGTTTTTCACCTTCAACAGATGGTCATGGCTTTGGGTACCCAAGGGTGCTCTTTCTTTTGAAACAAACTTACCTACAAAGAAAACTATGTTATGGCACTAGAGACTTGGCCACATTGGAGAAAAGGGTCTAAGGAACTTGAAAACTAAAAACCTTTTTGAAGGTTTGTCTCATTGTAATCTTGAATTTGATTTATGCAAGCATTGTATTTATGGAAACAAAACCGCATTCAGTTTTACTCGAGTTCTCATAAATCTTGTGATGTATTGGATCTTATTTATTCTGATGTGTTTGGTCCTATAGATGTTCCTTCAATTGGTAAATCCACATATTATGTTTCATTTATTGATGATTACAATAGAAGGACATGGGTATAGTTTTTAAAGAGAAAATCTAAAGTTTTCAGTCGATTTAAAGAATTTAAAGCAATGGTTGAGTTGCAGAATGGAAAGAAAATAAAATGTTTGAGGACTAAATTTTTCTCTAATGATTTTGATAGATTTTGTAAATATTTTTGTATTCATATACAAAAGAAAACTTTGTATTCTCCATAGTAGAATGGAGTTGCAAAAATAATGAACAGGACATTGATGGAGAAGGCTAGGAGTATGCTGAGTGGTGTTGGTCTAGAACAGAGGTTTTGGGTTGAATTTTTTGCCACTACTTGTTACCTGACTAATAAGTCTCCTACATCAGCTCTTGTTGACAAGACACCTATAGAGGCATGGTCAGGCCACAAGCCTTCATTAAGAAATCTTAGAGTTTTTTCCTGTGAGGCATATGCACATGTGTCAAAGGAGAAGCAAAAAAAGTTGGAGAACAAGGCTGTGAAATGTATCTTCATCGGATACAATTATGGTGTGAAAGGATACAAGCTTTGGGATCCTATTACACAAAAGGTAATACATATCAAAAGTGTTATTTTTAGAGAAACTCGACCTTCTTTTGTTACATTGCAGCCAAAACAAAGTAAATAAGAAGATGTGATTCAATTTCCTTCTACGCCTAAGAAAGTTGAATCAAGGCCCATGGATAGACAAGAAGTTGAGGAGAGCTCATCCAACTCTGAATCTTCACAAGAGGAGGAAGAGCCTCCAACTCTACTTGTTCGTAGGTCTACAAGGAATGGACAACCACCTGAAAGGTATTCACCTAATGATTGGATATGTATTTTTTCTTTGAATACTAACATGGATGAAACCAAATCTGTAGAAGAGGCACTAGGTATGAATGATGCAAAATATTGGAAGATTGCTATGGATGAAGAAATGGCATCTTTGAAAAATAATGATACATGGGATCTTGTACCATTTCTTGAAGGACGAAAGCCTGTTGGTTGTAAATGGGTGTTCAAGAAAAAGATTGGTTTAGATGGAGGTATTGAGAAGTACAAAGCAAGGTTGGTTGTGAAGGGTTACTCTCAAGTTGAGGGTTTGATTAT
This sequence comes from Sequoiadendron giganteum, assembly GCA_007115665.2. Classification (NCBI taxonomy): domain Eukaryota; kingdom Viridiplantae; phylum Streptophyta; class Pinopsida; order Cupressales; family Cupressaceae; genus Sequoiadendron; species Sequoiadendron giganteum. The sequence continues at coordinate 479,105,180 of CM021104.1, forward strand.
GGTGAGATATTTTCTCTTGTTGCAAAAATGACATCCATTCTATTTTTTCTTTCTGCTTATGATTTAAAGGTTGAGCAAATGGATGTGAAAAATTATTTCCTTCATGGTGATTTGGAGGAGGATATTTATATGACACAACCAGAGAACTACGTGGTGAAAGGTAAAAGTAAGTTGGTTTACAAATTGAAGAAATCTTTGTATGGCTTAAAATAGAGTCCTAGGATGTGCTACCATAAATTTGATAATATGTGTTGAGTTTGGGATTTGAGCGTTCTAAATTAGATCATTGTGTTTATTATAAAACTGATGTTGATCATTTCCTATTTATTGCATGATATGTTGATGATATGTTATTCATTGTTAAAGGGAAAGGTATGATTTCAGAACTGAAATTTCAACTTCCTACTAAGTTTGAAATGAAAGATCTTGGTGTAGCTAAACACATTCTTCGGATGGAAATTAGAAGAGATAGAGTGAACATAAAGTTATGGCTTGGCCAAAGTAAGTATGTCAATTAAATTTTACAGAGGTTTGATATGTGGGATTGTAGACCATTGTGTGTTCCTATTTCAATTGAACAAATTTATCTATTTCAGATTGTCCAACATCTCCATCAAAGATGGAAGACATGAGTAGAGTGCCTTACTAGAGTGCTATTGGAAGTTTGATGTATGTTATGGTTTGTACCAAACTAGACATTGCCCAAGTAGTGGGAGTTCTTTCCAAATATATGTCTAGTCCTGGTAGAGTTCATTGGGATGCAGTTCAAAGAGTCTTCAAATATTTTCACAGTACCTCAAGGTGATCCCACAATACTAGTTTACAATTTTTGGGCAAACTGGACACCGAACTATTTTTTTTAACTAAATCTTCACTTTCGGGCTCCTATAGTGGCTAAACCGTGAGGAATTTCAAGATGATGAAAACTAGTGATTTGTGACATTTTGTCTATAGATTCGAAATATATTTTTTTCAATTTTTTTGGAATCAGATTGCACTTATTTTTCCATCTCCTTTGAAAACTAGTTTTTTTTTAAAACAACATTTTTAAGGAGTGACGCTCACTATATACAACATAACTCTTTTTGTATGAAGGAGAAAATTCTATTTTTTTCGAATTTAGATTTGTAACTATGATATCTAGCACTTTCATTTGGTTTTATAGTTTTTTATTGAATATTTTTTCCTTAATCAAGTTTCAAAGTCAAACCAATTACAATTCAGACATAGGCGGACTGTATACAGCATAATTTTTTGTGTATGTATCGAAATTCAATTTTTTTTTCCTAAATCAAGGATATCAATACCTAGCCCACACATATTTTTTAGAATTTTATTATGATAATCTACTATTTTTCCACATGTGCAAAATAGAGAGCTTGATTTTTGATGAAAAACCTATGTTTAATCAAACTAAAAAAATAAATACATAATAAAACCAAAACATATTAAAATTATATTCGTTGGATAGCTCATTATGAGGACTACCATCATCTAGCTGGGTCTATGAAGTCTCCTTCATTTTCATCCTCAACCCGAGCTTCAAATGGCAAAATTATGGAGTTTTTTGGTGCCAGGAGAGGAGAATGGGGGAAATGGGGGTTCTAGCAAGCCCCTAGGGGTTCATTCGAACCCCCTTTCCACAAGCATTATTTTTTGCTTATTTTTTCAAGAAATGTGGGACCTGACATTAAATAGGTTCGTTGGAACCAAAAGTTCATTCGAACCCCTAAAAACCATATTTTTTTGCATGGGGCCATTTTTTGCAACTTTTCCTTCCTCACTCGAATTGTAAACCAATTCTGTGGGTCCAGCCCTCAGATTATTCCTTATTTTATCATAGTAATATGACTGAAGATGAGATTTCCCTTGATATTCATGGTTATGTGGATTTATAATGGGCAGGTGATGTTGATAGTAGAAGATCCACTGGTTCTTATGTGTTTACTTTGTTTGGTGGTGTGATTAGTTGGATGAGTAAGCAACAAGTTGTGGTTGATTTTTCCACTACTAAATCAAAGTATATGGTAGCTACTCATGCTTGGAAAGAAGCCATTTGGATTAAGAGACCGTGTTTAGATATTGGAATAAAACAAGGTGTAGTGACAAATTATTGTGATAGTCAGAGTGTGATATTTCTAGCCAAGAACCCAACATTTCATGCCAGGACCAAGCACATGGATGTACAATATTATTTTGTTAGAGATATGGTCAAAGATGGCAGGGTGAAGCTGGTTAAGGTAGATACTTTGATTAATGTTGTTGATTCTTTAACTAAGCTTGTGAGCACAAAGAAGTTTAGATGGTGTTCAGAGATTATGGGCCTTTCGAACCCTAGCAATTAGAGATGATGATGACACCCTTCCATTGTCCTTGCAAGGTGTTTGACAAGTGAGAGATTTGTTCAGAAAATGTGTCTCAACCTTGCAATTATATATGACTTATTGTTGATAAGTGGTGATTGATTATGCAAATACTGTACACTTGTAACAAGACGTGGGGTTCAGGACATCAACTCAAAAAAAAATTCATTGACACGTCAAGGTTTTTTTGTTAACATGCCAAATGAAAAACAACCTTGTAAAACCCTAATTCTACAAGGTTCCAAAAATCTTGTTATAAGTGGGTGGGATGTATGTAGATGTGGGTGTATTCTGAGAGTTTGATAGCGGTTGGGTTGTCTCTTGTTCTCTAGTGGTGATAATCCTATGAGAAGCTTTCTCTGCAAGTATATTGTAATCTTTTGATTTCTGAATAATATATTGGGCAACTTTTGGACTGTGGGGTTTTTCTCCTGAAAGGGTTTTTCCCATGTAAATCATTGTGTTGTGGTATGCATGATATTTGTGTTTATTTTTGTTTAATTTTTTGTAACTATTAAAGATCTGTAAAAGATTTGCATTATTCTCCTCTCAAGGTTAGTGTAGGAAGTTGTTCTGCTACCTTATCTTCCTTATAATATATATGTATATATGTGTATGATATATACTATATATGTATAAAAATAATATATATTTATCATATCAATTATGTAGTTAGAATTCAACTATTTCTTATCCAATAAGAAGTCGATTTGGAAATATACACAACTATATATGTAAGTCATGTATCACTCACCAAGTCACGTATTTGGAAACATATAAATACATTTTAACTTGTAAAATTTGACTTGGTCAACAAATTAAATGAGAATTACGTGGACTTAGTCCAATGTCTTAATTGGATTAGTTGACTCGTCCTTTATTTTAGTCAATGCTTGCTAAGTGTTACAAATATAAGATTGACTATTTCACTTCTTCTGAAACCGTGTCAACTTGGTTATGACAAAGAGGCTTTGGTACCACCTCTTAAAGAATTTTCCCGTAGATGTTATTGCTAGAGAAGAATTTGAATTCTCCATGTGCTATTGGAAATGGTCTTTCAATTACTATAAAAAAGGTAAGTCGATCTGTTGAAGGTTTTGCTGAGTTTGAGCTTTATTCATCGCCAGCTTATTGTTGATTTACTTTGCATGAAGCTTGTTGTCACCCCACATGCCTAAACTTTAGGATTTTAGAATGCTTGGCTGCTCTATAAATAGTCAGACAATTTCAATTGAAAGGGTATGTGCAAGATCATGATGGGCCAAAAAGTGGCCATATGATGGGTATTTGTAGGGTACATGTGGCTGACGACCTTTTTTTTACCCAAAAATGATGAAACGAAAAGAGTTTTTAAAGGAGATTCTCAACTTTCCACCAATATAAATTATGATTTACTTTTAATTTAATAAATAATTATTAATCATTTTCTATTTGAATTATGACTAAAGTCCTGATTGCTAGGTTGATTTAAAAACATCTATAACTTTCAAATGGTATCATATTTTTTGAATCTGAAACATGCATCACATTCTATGCTTCACATACTATAGGATTAAAAAATAAAATATTGAATTTCATGAATTTTTACCAAGTTAAGGTGGTCAGACATACAAGTTTTAATATTTTTTAAAATTTGTAATAAAAAAATCATAATTAAAATTTACTTGGAAAAAAATTACAAGAAAATATGCATCACATTGAGACATGAGTCCTCTACTTATATCTAAAATCTTATAGAAAAATATTATCATTTTATTTTAGTTAGGGTGGTCAGACAGACACCTACTTCTTATTTTTTCCCTAAAATTTAAGTGCTACTGCATTGAAATTTCAAATTTTCACCAAATAGATTTAAAAAAAAAATAAACCTAGTAGTTTAGAAACTACATTCAATTTTCTACATATTCTATTCTTACATATTTTTGAAATAATGTAGATAACTTATTCAAATTTTTGCGTCAAGTTGCCTAACTCTGATTTTTCTAATTTTTTTGCCACTTAAGGGCTTGTTTTTTCCATGATGATCCTGCACATACCCGAAACAAATTCTTCTATGATCATTATTTTCATTCTTCCATTCACCTGTGAGAGACACATTTTACCAAGAGTTATACGTCTTTTGTTGTTCATTACTTCTAAGATATTACCAGCCATATTCATCTGTTTTATGAGTGAGGAAAGAGTATCTTTTGTGAGTAAGAGGTATCTTTATTGTTTGAGAGAAGTGAGCTATCAACAAGAGAGAGAGAGATGGAATTATTTTGAGAAGCTTTGTTCAAGTTTTTTACTGTTGGAGAGGGCAACATCATTGTCATTAATTTGGATAAGCAATAACAGGCATGGGGATCTCTTCTTCTTGTTATTTACTTAGAATTAATGTGTTGTCTATTTTGCCTAAAATGTCTTTTCTATATGAGCAATAGAATCATTTAAGAATGTTTTTGAAAAAGGGAATTGAAGCTTTTTAGCTATTTTTATATTGTGTTTGTAAGAACTCCATAATAGGATAATGGTGTTTATCTTAGTTATTATATACTAGGCTTGATTGAATGCAAGAGTCACTTGAGGTACACCTAGCTAAGTTATTAATTTAACTAGAAAATCTTGTGCTACTCTTAGGATAGTTAATCTAGTATGGGAGGGAGCTTGTGTACTTACCTGTTATATAGATTCATTTCAAGTAGATTAGAATTTTGTAGGTTAGTCTAGGATGATAAATTATCCATTAAAGGGAAATAACTATGCATAGTGTAAGATAGCCTTATGTCAAAAAGGCCCTGAGTAGTGTATGTGATAGATGACTCTCAGTCGTTTACTAAACTAAACACTTTGGCCAAAGTAGTGCAATGTCTAAGACTTCACTAAAGATTGTGTGACTACTGAGACTACAATGTCAGTTCATTGTGATCCATTATTACATGCTAGTTTGGGATTATGGAATTGCAATATGTAGGACACAACATTATGATCAGTTGGTTGTCATTATCAGTTACTCTACCATTCTCTTCATCGAAGGGAAGGGTCATCTATCAAATGATAAATGTGTGGGAGACCGCATTAAAATTTTGTGGTTGGTGGAAAAGCCCCCGAGTGATGTTTCTCCTCCATAGTAGGCGACAAAAGAACCAAGATTTGAAAGGAAGGATCTTGAACCATCTTACCACTATTTGTTCAAAATCTCTATGAGCTATGTATGTATTTATATGCTTGAACTTACATTGATGTTTATATGAAAAGAAAATAAATTCATGTTGTAATATGTTTGGCATCTTGATTGGAAATTATCAATAAAAAAAAAGAAAATTTGTATTGCAATAGATTGTTACTTGTTTATTTACTCGTTTGGTGAAAACTAAGAATTTTTTTACTTTTTGGAAGGGTTAGTACATTACAGTTATAATAGATTCACAATATTTTTTGAAAATGGTATGAAATCTGTCTCATATATTGGTATTGTAGGTTGACTTGGTATGTTTGGGATTGGAAGTGGTGGTATTTGTTCAATGATAGTGAGCACCATGGGCATGTTCTCATGTATAGGAACACTAGTTGTCATGACATTTATTTGAGCTTGTTCTCTAATTGTTGAAAAGTTATCATCAAAGGGTAGTTTGGCACTATTGTGTGCAAGTTTAAGAAAGTAAGAGTTGGGATCCATAGAGATAAGGGAATCAAGTTTACTAGACAATGAGGGGCTGTGTATTTTCAAAAGTCCTCCCTCAATGTATTTTCTAGATAACTTGGATTCATTTGTAATGTCTTATATGAGGATGGTTTGATCTTGAGTTTGTTGAATTGGTTTTTGTGGTGTTTGATATGCATGTGGATTAAATATATCAGTATGCATCCCAAATGTTGTATTGGTAGTAGTCATAGGCATGGTAACATTTGAACTAATAGGGTTTGACACCATGATTTTATTATGTTGGGACCTTGTAATAGGCATGAACTAATGGAAGATGGGATGTAAGTGAAGTTGAGATTTGATGAGGGTTTTCTTCAAGATTGGACTTGTTAGAGTTATTCTAGATATATTTGGACAAAGGTTTGACATTCGTGATGTTGGTTTGATGGGAGATATGAAAACCTCCAAAAGTCAAGGTTAGATTAGACCTCATTTTGATATGTGATAAGGATAATATTTACTTGTACTATACTAATGACTACAAGAAAATTCAAATATTTTAGTGAGTTTACGAAATTAGAAGTAGAAAAATACTACTAAGCTAGTTTACCTATAAGGATTTTGACGCTAATTTAGCTAGGTACTTGAAAATGATTGTTTTCCAAGAAAGAGATCAACTAAGAGATGGTATTGAGAGATCTAAGTAAGACTTATGACTGACTTTGGTTGTTGGTGGTTTTGATGTTGGTTGATGGTTGAGATGTTGTTTTTCTAAAAGCTAAGGAGGTGTAACTCTAAAAGTCTAAGATGAAGAAAATGTTTGAGATGAGGGTGAAAACTTATTTGTTGTATGGATGATGTATGCTAATATAGGTTTCAAATCCTAGGTTGATTTTTTGTTGAATTTTTGGAGACTAGAATTTCAAGGACTTTGGAAATTTAATTTGACAATCAAACTTGTCACTTTGCATTTCAAAAGCGTCATTGTACTTATCAAAAATGTCACGATATTATAAAAGAAGTGCAATGACCCCTATTAGAAGTGACTAGCTATGGAAAAAAGTGTTGATATACTGCAAAAGCACCATTATGCAAGTCAAAAGTGGTGGTTTATGACAAAAGCATTTTTGTGCAAAAATCTAGGGTTTTTGACTAGTAGAGAGCAACTATGATCAAAAGAATTGATTTGTTCAAAATCATTGTTATACAATCAAAAGAATCGATATGCTTTGTCAAAAGTGTCAAGTTGTAATCAAAAGTGCTAAAGAATTGAAAAAGCATCATTGTGATAGAAAAAACATCAATGTAACACAGAGGTGAGATTTTATAATTGAACCTAAAAAATTGTCTAAGATTTTGGACTGATTTGACCATTTTGATGAATAATTTGGATTTTTTTTGTTTGGAAAGATATATCACACAATAGAGAATAACATGTACTTGACTAATTACAAGGTGTAAATTAGGATAAAATCATGAGTCTTTTCAAAGAAAAGCAGCTATATCGCGATTATAAGTCTGAACAAGAAAACGAATCATGTAGCACAACCTAATTAGTAGAAAATGTTGTATTGACTTAGTAGAGGTCCACCCATTGAAGTGTAATAACTTCAAATGAAAAAGTAACTAAGGTATGCTAAGGTCATGTTCCACCTTAACACCCCTTACCTTGGAAGGAAGAGGCCCTACCAAGGGGTATATGTCACCTCAACAAGAGAAGAGAACATGGTGAGTAACTTCAAGGATGATACTATAGCTTGTAACCTACCAAGCCAATGATTGATGGTCTTAAACGCTTATAAAAAATAAGGTTCATAGTGTTTTTGTGAACAATGAGCTTGTCTAGGGATGCTTGAGTTGAGGGGGTCTCCCCTCTTCTCTTCACCTATAAGTGTATTGACAGACTGAGGGTCGTGAGGCTTGGCTTAAAGGGTGTTGGCCACACCTTGAGGTATAACTTTCATTCTCCCCCCTTTATATACCCTACCAGTAAATGTGGTGAAGGTGATCCTTGAGGTGATGAAATCTCCAAGCAAGCCTCCTACTAAATTAAATAGAGATACTAGTGTTGATGATTCTTAGGCTTGCACGTAGCACAAGAGAAGAGCATACTTTGCTAGTATTCCCCAGGTGTACAAACCATGTGTAAACTAGTGGTGTTTTTTTTATCTCCAAGATCGCACATAGTGTAAGGAGAGAGCATACACACCAATAGCCTACCAAACATGACAATCAAGCTATTTAATTAAACCTAAATTCAAATGTGTACTAATCTAAAAATTAAAGCACGTTAAAGATTATTTTCCCTGCATCAAATACATAAAATTTTTGTCTTGTTTTGTCTTCTCCCAATGTCCGCCAAGACTATACAGATGTGTTAGTCTCAAAAGATCGGGCACATGTTAGGGTTAGGGTAAAAATTCTAAACATAATCAAATGTACCACTGCAATAGTCAAAGTGTCATTGTAAAGAATATCAAAAGCTTTGTTGTAATGGTGTAGAAGTTTCAAGTTATGTCGAAAGCATCGAATTATATCAGACGCATCACTATAATTATCAGAAGCATCGTTATAACTTGTAACCACATAAAACTCAATCTATTAGAGGCATTAAAACTTATCATAAGCATCGCTATGAAGGTCAATAGCATTGACTATTGTCAAATGTGCCACTGTAAGAAAATTGAAAGCATCGATTTGATTCAAACATGTCATTATAACCTATAGCTTCACAAAAAATAAGTTGGACATTATTGTAACTTGTAGCTTCACAAAAACTCAAGGGTAAAAGCACAAAGTTGTGTCACACTTTCAGCCAACTTATCAGCACAACTAAATTTAAGTATTTCTAACTAAAAATCAATTTTGGTCAAACATATGATCTAGTAAGATTCACTCTAGCTAAGTTAGATACTTCCACAACTTTTTCAACTAAAATTGTTGGCTAAAAATATATGGAGCACCACTTTGAGTCCAATTTACCAAAAAATAAAATTATTTGAAAAACTTGAAGTTTCAATAACTACTACTAATGTAAATAACATTTTTTTTTAAAATATAAAAATACCCTTTTGTAGATCAATAAGTGTAGTTTTCAAAAATACATTTATTTTAATAGTTTAATTATTATTTTATATTTTATATTTTATTTATACTAAAAGTAGGTTATTAGCACAAAATATTAGGTTGATTACCGTGCCAAGGAAAAATACTAAAACTTATTAAAAAAATTGAAAAAAAATATGATGCACTAGATAAAAGAATCTATTTCAAGATGGTATATTTTTTCCATTTTAGATAAATATTTAATATGAAAGTTGATGTCCAATGGAAACAACTATTTTTTGATTCACGCACATTTTAATATTTATTTAAAAATATAGATTTATCAAAATTGGAAAAAAAATATATCCATGCACTAAAGTTTCAAGTTATAAATACACACAAAAAATTTGAAAGAAAAAAAATAAAATTTACTATAAAATTTTTGACATCCAATGCAACTTCATTTTTTTAGCATTTTATCAGCAACTAAACTATAGTGTTAATTTATTAAAAACTAGTTTAAAATAATTTTTTATTTTTCTTAAAAAAATACAAACATAAAATATATTAAAAAATACATATTTTAATAGTTTACATAATTTCAAAATTCAAAACATATATGCCACCTTTTAGTTATTTAAGTTTAAAATTTGGATCAACGTTGGTTATTTCCTTTATAAAGTGTGACACAACTTTGTGCTTTTACCCTCAATTGGACATTAGATTATGGATGTAGGTCCCACAAAGCATGCCAAATGTGTAATGGGAATAATGGGTAATGAATTAAAAGACTAATTAATCAATTAGGGTTAAAAATACCAAACACCTAGAAGGGTGTTCCCACAATGTTGGTTTACAATTTATATGCGATTTTGATTTTTACTGAAATCACATATTTTTAGAAAATATGATGATTTAAACCTTAAAAATTTCCATTTGAAGGATTCCAATTGAAGAGGATTTGATCAAACCACCTTAGATCAAACCCCTTTGGATAGAACCCCGCTAATTTTAAGCCATACCTATAACGGAGTCTCCTTTACACCTATCAAAAATGCTGATAAAAAACCACTTTTGATTTACCTTTTGGGGGATCAAATGAATTCATTTAAATTTTATTTTTGTAATTATTTAGTCCTTATTATAAGCTTCCCAAAAAGTATAATTTTAAATAAATTTAATTTTATTATTATATTTATTTTTTATTTCTTGTGAATGTAGGTTTTTCACCGAAAATCAAGCTCTTTGTTCTGCACATGTAGAAAAATAGTATATTATCAAAAAAATAAAATGAAAAATATCAATGCACTAGACATTGAAATCCTTGATCCAAAAAAAGATATGAATTTTGATACATACAAGAAAAGTTATGTTGTATATAGTCTACCTATGTCTGAATTGTAATTAGTTTGACTTCGAAATTTGATTAAGGAAAAAATATTCAATAAAACACTATGAAACCAAATGAAAGCGCTAGATATCATAGTTACAAATCTAAATTTGAAAAAAATGGAATTTTATCCTTCATGGAAAATAATTTATGTTGTACATGTTGAGCATCACTCCTTAAAAATGGTGTTTACTGAAAAAAACTAGTTTTCAAAGGAGATGGAAAAAGAAGTGCAATTTGATTCCAATTTTTTTTTAAAATGTATATTTAAAATCTATAGACAAAATGTCACAAATCACTAGTTTGTATCATCTTCAAATTCCTCACAGTTCAGCCACTATAGGTGCCCGAAAGTGAAGATTTAGTTAGAAAAAATCAGTTTAGTGTCCAGTTTGACCAAAACTTGTAAACCAATATTATGGGATCACCCATAACCAAAAATTAAATTAAACCCATTAACTAATGAAGTAATGCAATGCTTTCATGAAATTAACCCAAATCAAGAATACATTTCAAATTAAGATCAAATTACTTCATAAAACATGCAAACCCAGTACTCCATTGTTGATGTAAGCTTTTAATATATTGGATTTCTCATATAACTGCATAAACCTAATTAGCAAAAGCTTGATGATTAAAGATTGAATGCTCAAATAACTCACAATGAAAATGAATTCTCATGAAAATTGTGAATGAATTATGTGATGACGAAGGATTATTTTATAGATTTCATGAAGGTTTGATCAATGGTGGAGATATTTGACAGATGAAGATCAATGGAGGAGATTAAATCAAGAGATCAATGATGGAGATTGAATCAGAGATTTAGTCAACTGAAGATGATCCCCTGATTTAAGGCAGATATTTTAGGATATTTTATGGAGGGAAAACATTTTGGAAAGAGAATATTCCATTTTTTAAAATAAAATATGCCATGTGCAAGTTGGACAAAAATCAGTTAATTAAATAATTAAGAAAATTATTTAATTGTGAGAGAAAAAATAGCTAATTAAATAATTAAATAATTATTTAATTATGTGGGATGAGATAAAATTAGGATTTTCATTAAATAATTAAAAATTATTTAATCAGATAAGTTTGAAGAAAATTAGTAATTAGCTAAATAATCAAAATTATTTAATTAAAGTGAGTTAGAAAAAAAATAATGAAAAATGATGAACCAATCAAATAATATTAAAAATTCAATCAATAGAAGAGAATTCTTTTAATTTAGTCAAATAATTGAAAACTATTTAATTAAAATTGATGAATTAGGAGATAATGAATAAAATGATGAAAAGGGATGAATTAGGAATGTGTGATACATTTAGACAATTTTAGGTGTCTACACTTATTAATGATTCTTGTAAAGTTTATTACGTTATGATTTTCCTCATCACAAATTTTGTATTTCTATGTTATTTAACTTATCTCATGAGGCTATTAAAGAGGAGGAAGGAATTGTGAAATCTTGGGTTCTTGTTTCTTTAATTGTATTCAAAAATTACAAGTTTTTTCTTTAATAATTCTTGTTGATTTTTTACATTTTAATTTTACTTATCATAAATTGTGTATTTCTATGTTATTATTTTATTTCATGAGGATATTAAGAAGGGGTAAGGGATTGTAAAATCTTGGGGTTCTTGTTTCTTTAATTGTAAAAAAAATGAAAGTTTTCTCATTAATAATTTTTGTTGATTTTTTTGATGTTATGATTTTTCTCATCATTTTTATATTATTTAATTTATTTCAATACACATAATTTTTACATAATATAATTATAAATTAATTACACTATTTTCAATTGTATATGGGTGTTAAACACCTAGGTACATAAAATAAAATCATTTACATACTCTAGGTGGTGTTCTTGTCTTTTTTCAAGAAAAAAATCACACCTTTGCATGCTTAAGGTGGCATACTTATCATTTTTCAAGCAACTTGATGGCAACATTTCATTTTAATTTATAGTGATTTTTTTCTTTAATTCTACATCCATATATAATGTGGATAGAAAAAGTCTACATGCGCATTCAACTATTAAATCTACCTCACCACAAACAAGGGCAACTTACAAAGAAGCATTCAATCAAATATGAATCACATTTTCTCTTGAATTTGATTGTTTCTTCCCTTGTGAAATTTCAAATCTTTTTTTAGTAAATTTGTACCTGCACTCCATCTGATTATGGTCAAATAGTAATCTTTTGTTTGTGTTCAAATTGATCCTTTGCAAATTGTGATGAAATCATATAATTTGCATGCTTTAGGTGGTGTTAATTGGACTTCAAAGGCTTACTTATCTCCAAGATTTGATGTTTTGGGAAGTAGGACTTGAGGGTCGATTCAATTTTCACTTCTCTAAGTGTGTTTTTGAGCTTTATCTAAAAATATCCAATGTTGCATTTATTTTTTGCAAGTCAGGTAGAATTTTAGAAATGGAAAATATGCAATTTATATGGTATTTGATTATATTGGCTTCTATATTTTTCATGCATATCTATCAGGGAAATTGGAACTATGATGATTTAAGTTCATTTACACTTTTATGCATGAAGCCATTTCTATGAGGAATTATGTTAAATAGTTCACATGCCTTCCTTCACCTATTGATGGATGTCCATACCTCATCCAAAGATTCCATTAAGTGCAGGTAGGGAGGATGCTTCCAAGAATCATGGATTTTGGCTCTAGCTTGTCAATTATATTTGTATAAAAGTTTTTAAAGCCTTTTCAACAAGTCAATTTTTCACATATCCTTCTATCATAGCAACTATTAGACCACATTTTTTATGCATTAAAATATCATAATTTAAAATAGGCGTCTTGAGAAGGATATCTCTCAACATATTTAATATATATATTCAAAAGATATATATGCTAGTAATGTCAAGAGGTGGCTTCAATTGTATAAATGGGTGTTAAACACCATGTACATAAAATCAAATCCTTTACATGTTCTTTAGGTGGTGTTCTTATCTTTTTTTAAGCAACTCGATGGCAACATTCCATTTTAATTTGTAGTGATTTTTGTTTTAAACCTAAATGCATATATAAATGTGAAGACAATAAGTCTACACGCACATTCAATCGTTAAATCTACCTCACCACAAGAAAGCTCAACGTATAAAGAAGCATTTAATGAGGTATGAATCATGTTTTCTCTTGAATTTGATTTTTTTTTCCTTGTGAAATTTCAAATCTTTATCTTTATAGCAAACCTATACATGCACTCCATCTTGTTACAATCACAAATAATATTTTATCTACATCCTAAATGATCCTCTGCAAATTATAACGAAATCATATACTTTGCATGCTTTAGGGGGCATTAACTAAGCTTCAAAGGCTTACTTATCTCCAAGATCTAAAGGTTTGGGAAGCAAGATTTGGGGGTCAATTCAGTTTTCATTTCTCTAGGTGTGTTTTTGAGCTCTAACAATTTTCAATGTTGCGTTTAAGTTTTGCAAGTCAAATTGAGTTTTAGAAATGGTCAATATTCATTTTATATGATATTTGATTATATAGGCTTCCATATTTTTCATGCATATTTATCAAGGTAGTTGCAACTATGATGATTTAAGTTCCTTTACACTTTATGCATGAAGCCATTTCTATGAGGCATTATGTTAAATAGTTTACATGCCTTCCTTCACCTATTGATGAATGTGCAAACCTCATCCAAAGCTTCCATTTAGTGCATGTAGGGAGGATGCTTCCAAGTATCATGGATTTTCGTTCTACACTTGTCAATTATATTTTGGATGCTTCAAACCTTTTTTCAGAAAAAAAATTAAAACATTTTACTTATTATAACATTAAAAAAAAGAAGATATTTTTAAAAATTAACAACTATAATTTTTTTAAGTTTTTATGTACATAGATTCTTAGGATACCTATCAACATAAATAAATACAAATAAAAGAAAAATAAATATTTAATAATACTTTTATTACCTTTTAAGATATGAAAAAATATATATATTTATCATGTAATAATAATTTCCCCAAAAATATTTTGTTTACGAACAAAATAATGCGCATTGTTGACGACAAAGTCGTATCAAGATTCCAGATTCGATGCCTCATAGGAGATAGTAGATATGGTTAAGCTTTCAAATCGACCATGGCAAGATTTTCAAAAGTAGCAGGTAGAAACAAAGCCATAAGCAGGAGATCTTGTTCTTGTACTTACTGGAAGCTATCATCAAGAAAAGTAAAGGCCGAGAGAATATGGATCATTTAGCGTTAAACTGTTTGAGCTATTTCTTTGTAGCTCTAGCTATGCTTATTTCACTCTGCAATTGCGATTTATCAGGAGTTACTGGTAAAGACACCCTTTCTTTGGGGGCTTCTCTGAGGGCAAATCAGACTATAACTTCAAAAAATGGCACATTTGAGTTGGGATTTTTCAATCCCAATGGAACCAACAACTGGTATGTTGGGATCTGGTATGCCCAAATCTCTGAGAAGACCATCGTTTGGGTGGCTAACAGGGAGACTCCTGTCAGAGAAACTCCTGGCGTTTTGATGCTCTCCACAGATGGTTATCTCACTGTGTGTGATTTAGGAGAAGAACAGATTTGGTCTACTAACGATACTCAACAAGCTAAAGCGTCCAGAGCTTTGATATTGGAGTCGGGTAATTTTGTGCTGTTAGGCGCCCAAAATACTTCTGAGATTGTGTGGGAGAGCTTCGGACATCCCACAGATACACTTATGCCTTCCATGAAGTTTTGGAAAGGAATAAAACTGACATCCTGGAAGAGTTGGGCGGATCCAGCAGCTGGACCCTTTCATCTAGAAATGAATCCTGCCCCAGAACAGAACGACTTTTTACTATACTATAAAAACGGCGTTTCATATTACAGCACTGGGCCGTGGATGGGAAGCTATTACGCCACCACACCAGATGCAATACCTCCTTCGTCATTTCAGAACGAAATGGTAGAGTTGTCTCCGGAAAGAATGTACTACACATATTGGCTTACACCCAAAGCTACTTCCATATTGACCAGACAAATTGTGAACTGGAACGGTTACCATAATTCATTTGTGTCGATTGATAATAGAAGATGGAGCATGACTTGGTCGCGACCACAAGTAAGCTGCGGCGTGTATGGGGCGTGCGGGGCTTATGGAGTCTGCTACGCAGAAGCAAACATTGAGTTATGCAGGTGTATGCAAGGCTTCCAACCCACAGACGATCGTGCGTGGAATTCAGGACAGTGGTGGTTAAGCGGTTGTGTTCGGCGGAGTCCATTGCACTGCTCTGCTGCCATTAATGGCAGTGGCAGAGCAACAACTGATGGTTTCCTCCAAGTGGGTGATATTTCTTTGTCCGATAAAGAATTTCCTCAATATACCCAAGAGTCGACTCTGTTAGGATGCGAAACTGCGTGTCTCAACAATTGCTCCTGCACGGCCTTTGCTCTCACTAATTCTAGTCCTGCTGTTTGTAAGTTGTGGTTTGGCGATCTGTTGAGCATGCGGGCTACTTCGTCTGAGGGACAGTCCTTCTTCGTGAGATTGGCTGCTTCCGATTTGCAGCGATCATCATCCAGTGGGAGAAGAAGGAGCAGAGTAATTGTGCTCTTCGTTTCAATTCCTTTGGGCATTGCTGTTTTGGGTACTCTGTTTTCATGCTTTATTCAGCGCAGGCGTAGAAGACTGCACCAGAAACACAAGCATGATGACACACCAACATCGCTCAGAACATTCACCTACAAAGAGCTCAAAATTGCAACCCACAATTTCGCCCATAAGTTGGGAAAGGGAGCATTTGGCTCTGTCTTCAAAGGAACTCTAGCAGACAATTCACTTGTGGCAGTGAAAAAATTAGAAGGTTCTGAGCAAGCAGAAAAGCAATTCCGCGCGGAAACAAGCACCATTGGAAACATAAATCATGTGAATTTGGTGAGGCTCCGGGGATTCTGCGTAGAGGGATCTCAAAGAATGCTTGTTTACGAGTACATGCCAAACGGGTCTCTCAACTTTTTCTTGTCCCGCAAATCCAAAGAAGCAGGCAAGGTGTTGGACTGGAATACCAGATTTAAAATCGCTTTGGGCACTGCAAGAGGACTGCTTTATCTTCACGAAGAATGCAGAGATCGCATCATCCACTCCGATATCAAGCCAGAAAATATTCTTCTAGATGCAGATTTCTCTCCAAAAGTGGCTGATTTTGGGCTGGCAAAGCTTGTTGGCAGAGATTTCAGCAAAGTGCTGACTACAACAAGAGGAACGATAGGGTATATGGCTCCCGAGTGGATCTCCGGGCTGCCAATCACAGTTAAGGCAGATGTATACAGTTTCGGCATGACGCTGCTGGAAATTATCTCAGGCCGACGAAATCTGGACATGAGCGTGGAGGAATCTCGGTGCTACTTTCCCACCTGGGCTGCCACTCAAATTCACAAGGGAAACTTCATTGGCATTGTGGACGAACGGATTGCCGACAAGGCAGATGTTGAGCAGATAAGAAGAGTAGCTGTGGTAAGCATTTTGTGCATTGAAGAGGATGAGAGCGTGAGGCCAAGCATGGCCCAAGTTGTTCTTTTGCTCGAAGGCAAATCAGAGGCTGACGTAGACCAATTTCAGAGGTCCCTGCAACTGGTTATGGATGATCACCGACAGCATGACGAGGGCCACAGTTTGAAAACAAAAGACAAGGAAAAACAGAGGCAAGATGCCCCAGTGCCATGTTAAAAAACCTACTAACGACTTTTGAGTATATTATGTTATATGTACATATACATGCATATATTAAAGGGGCATTGATGCTTGTATTTTCTCTGCGAGTAATTTTACTGCTATTTCCTTGTAGAGATAGGCCTAGTTACATCTTGGAGGTCAAAGTTAAGGTTTTTTTAAAAAGATTTTATGTCAAAAGTCAGATATTTTTTAGTATTTGGTATACCAGATATTTCTTTAAATAATTTCATATCATTTTTGTTATGTGTGTGTTAAATTATATATATATATATATATATATATCAGTTTAATTCTCAGATATTTTATATTTTAATGTTTACAAATAAAATAATATAAATGTCTATTTTTCAAAGTTTTATTATCTAAACAATTGGACAAAGTTATAGTGGTGTGTCTTTTATGCAAAGCAAATCAAAAAATAATTTAAGTATGGTAAACACATTGTTTAGTTGCCAATGGAGAAAATATGAAATTTCTTTATATTTTCCACCACAAATAAAAAATGTGTGGTTAAACTTCCATCTCGAGCATGCGATTAGTGGAAATAGTGTTTGCTAGTTCCAAAGGTTTTTGTGATGTCCCAATTAATGTAATATTAGTGGAAATCTCCCTACACGTCCAAGCACTGGTTGTCAGAATTTATGAAGTCATAATATTTAAGGAACCACAATCAAACGAAGTTGTGACATTTGACGAGGTTGCAATCTTGGATATCTAACAAATGTTGTAATATGTTAAAACATGTTCCAAGCACATGAACTATTTGACAAAATGTTTTATTAATGAATGAACATCCTTGTTCTCAAAAGTTTCACATGTAATTTGAAAGAAAAATAGAAATTTTAAAATATTCTAAATTATACCTAGTGTAAGATGTTTTCATATTTGACCATGGTATTCATTAGCATTTAGAAGGCAAGTTTCAATAGATAATTTTAAAAGGCATAAACGCGTATACCTTTCATTATTATGTTATCTTTAATTTGATTAATTTGCGTTTGAATTATCTCCTAGCTAACATCTATGTAATGAAAAATTCCTTTTTTATTTCAAATTATGATGACAAAGATAAGTATAGCTTTTATAAAATTACTAAGAGTTATCCAAAATCAAATTTATAAATCATTGATGGTCTACATATATATATTGTTTCTACATCAACTACAATTTAAATAAATAATTCTTTCAAAGTTTATGTCCTTTGATATCAAGAGATCAATCCCCTACATAATGCTTGTGTAAGATGATGTTGGATTAAATAATTTTGGGAAAGAGAGACGATAATCACAATACTTTGCATATATGTATGAACTATTTTTTTTGTTTTGCACACTATAGTGTAAGGTCTAGTCAATAAATCATGACTTATTTTGCACCTAAGTTCACAACTCTCTTTAAATGTATTAGGTAAACTCAAGGTAATTTTTCGGTTATTTCTCATCAATTAATTAATTTTTTTGAAACACATTGAAGTTATTATTCACAAGATATCAAAAGAAATTCACGTGGTATTACCCTTGAGAAACAATTCCTATCATTATGTACCTTTATTAAATTCAATACTAAATACTTTAAAACTTAGATTGATCTCTTGTATTGTTGCATCAACAACTACTTCAAAAAAATTATAGAGGATGATCACTCAAGCATGGTTTTTATTTTCTCTTACAAATCTACAAAAAAAATTAAAGAGATGTATTTATTTTATTGATGAATTAACATCCTTGTTCTCAAATTTTTAGTAGATATTGGCCTATTGAGCTAAAAGTTGCATTAATCCATGTTAACAAGATTGATTAATATTGTAGAAAAATACATTAAAAATGAAATGATTCAAAATTATAGTTTACATACTTTATATTTCTTACAAAA
The DNA here is from genome assembly GCA_007115665.2 of Sequoiadendron giganteum. NCBI lineage: Eukaryota > Viridiplantae > Streptophyta > Pinopsida > Cupressales > Cupressaceae > Sequoiadendron > Sequoiadendron giganteum. The sequence goes on from CM021104.1 coordinate 479,124,188, forward strand.
ATCAATGGTAGTTATGGAGGTACAATTTAGTCATATAGGTCCTCCAAAGTCCTTAGGAAAAAATTATTCTATAAACTTATATTGTATATAGAATGTGGTCAGTAATATTTTGATATTATAATCTTTGGGTGTAGTTATTATAATAATAATCATTACAAAATGCATGTATTAACAATCAAAATTTTGGAGAATTTTTTGAATCATTTCAATATACATATAATTTTTTGTACCTAGAATCTACAAGTCAAAAGGAAGAAACTTGGTTACTTATTTCAATTATATCTTTGTAATATGTGGAGGAAGAATGAAATATTGGAGGCATTAAGACCCATTAACAAGGAATTTTATATTGTGTAGAAATATACATATACCTGAAAATCCTTTGTCCTCTAACCATATTATTTAAACCTATTAAAAGATATTCTCTCATAGATAAAAAAAATCAAAATCAAAATGGTGTATTTAAGGGGGGAAATCCTCTAATAAACTTCAAACAAAAATACCCAAATGGGCTCAAATTCAAATTCAAAATGAAAATCAAAGAGAATCCTTCACCTTCCAAAATGAATAGAGTTCAACTCACATATTTTTGTATTAATGAGTTTACATGAAAGTGAACCCCAAACCTTTGAAAAATATAATACAGATAAAATAAAAATATGTAATGCAATTATTTCTAATAAAAAATGAAACATGCAATCTTGTTGCTATACTCACACAAAGAAATTTGTTGATTTTCATTAGTTATCTAAAATGTTAAATATAACTCTAATGGTGAAATAAAAAATATAAAGCAAGGTTAGCTACTAGAGGATTCACTCAAAAACATGATTTTAATTATAAAAAAAATTCCCATGGGGTAAAATAAGCATCATAACATGCTTATTATAACATGCTTATTGCATTAGAAAACCAAAATATGACTACTATATTCACCAAATGGATGTAAAAATACATTTTTGAATGATGATATTCAAGAAAAAAAATTCTCATCCCAAAGTTATTGAATAACCAAACAAAGAGACATGGGTATGCAAAGAAAATATTGATATGGTCATAAACAAGCTTCTAGAGCCTAGTATACAAAGATCACAAGTTTTTCCTCTTTGGATTCTCTATGTATTACTATGATAAATATTTATTTAATAAATTAAAAAATCAAGTTAAAGCTATAATTATGCTATATGTGGATGCCTTATTTAATACAAGAAGTTTTAATTCTAATCCATAAGTATAAAATACAATCATTTGAAATAAATTGATATGATTTTTTTATCATTTCTTGGAGATAGCTATAGTCCAAGATTGATTATAATATCTCAAGAAAGGTATGAACATGAGTTACTTCATAAATTTAATATGACAAATTATAAACGAATTGCTACAACTATTATGATAGATATTAAATTAAAACTTAAAAGTCATCATGTGAAAAGACTAATCTTACCTTATGTAGGAACTTGGTCTTAGAAATATGATTTATCTAACTATATATAGACTAGATATGACCTATATAATAGCTATTGTATATAGATTTATGAAAGATCTTATGTGAATGATTGAAAATATTAAAAATAAATTAGAATTTTATCAAATGTATCAATTAATTATGGTATTTATTCCTAGATAAAGAATGTAAAATAATTTGGTGGTTTTTTTAAATTAGATATCATAAAAAGTAGTTTTTTACAATATAAGGAGTTGGAGCTCCTTTGAACTTGTAACAAGCCCAAAGTTTACCCTATTGTTTTCACCAAGAATTTTTTTAATCCATATATGTGAAAAGATCAAGTTCACCAACACATAGAAATAAACAAATTTCAATTCAATAACATAGATGCATATTTGAAATAAACCCATTCCAAATTATATTGCATGAATAAAGTAACATTACATAACCCCAAGTAATGATTTCATCTATCAAATACAATTTACATAAAAATGCAAGATCATAATTACAAAACATAGCTTACAAGAGCTTAATGGATCAAGAGTACAATTGGTCAATATTTCCCCTGCTGGAGCACACATCTTTATTTTTTTGTGTTTCACAAGTCTTGGTCACCAATTGCAAGAGGGAGAGCATCACCCAAGTGCTTTTCCTCCAACTACGGACTTAAGTTGTCTCTCGTACATCTTCCTAAACGATAAGATGGCCCTCCCTTCAACGAAGAGATTGGTATGGAAAACCTCTAATATAAACCCTACTTGAGCATGGTGTTGTGTCCTACATGACTAGTGTTGTCATATAGTGGATACTCACCTATATACACAACACTCCCTACTATCTATGCAATCCTAGCTCACAGTGAACCAACAAGTGTATGCAGTGGCAACTTAAACTTAATTTGGCCAAAGATTTCATATATATAAATATACAATCACTTAGTAATTCAAGCAAAATAGTATGTTTACCCACCCCCTCACTTAACTTGGAAACTATAATGAGCATAAATTACTCTTGATTGAGTTTGACCACATAATAATATAACAAGATTCCATTCCAAAAAGTGATATAAAAATGATATTGATTTAACTAAACAATTAGGGTTAACCCACCTCTTAAATACCCTATTACACATTTATACATTCATGGAACTGGCAATTTCCTTTTATTCAAGTTCTTTCTTTTAATTATGGGAGTAATGAATCTCCTAGTTTATGCATAATTAATTAATATTGATGACACCATGTCATCGACTAGACACATCTAGTCTCAATCTAAAGCACTATTACTATGTCAATATATAATAATTTAGAATTAACTTGATTTGAAGATTACTTTCTCATGTTGTCTGTTTCAGACTCTTTGCTGTCATATATAATATGGATCCATCCTTCCAAGATGCCATAACCAATCTAGTTATCCTTGGAATTAGATTTTATATAAAACTTCATGTTCATAGTAATGTTTAATAATAGTAAATAAATATAAAAAGCTATTTAACCACTAGAAAATTCAACTAAGAACCTTTCGAATAATCTACCATTTCCTCATGGTTCTTTCTAAGTTATCCTTTATATCGATTATATAAGGTTCCTATGTTTGTATGTTCATAAATAGTCATAATATTTCCCACATATATTCACATGTTTAGAACATTTGTTAAGTTCATATCTAATCTAGAGGATATTTTTAGTTGAAGAGGAGTCTATGCTTTTGCACCTTAAAGTCTCCTAATATTATGGTTCTAGTTGTTGAGATGTAAAGTCCTCTTATTTAAGACTAGAATATTGTGAATAGGTATAGACTCTTGGTCAAGTATAAGATAATAGCATAATTAGAAAATATACATATCTCACTATTTTTTTTAAACCCTATTGTTGAATATCAATATAATCATATTCAAGTGTATACCCTAACCCTACAAAATAGACTATTCTCCTATTTTCAAGGAAATATGAGTAACCATTCAAGGATAAACTACCAACATGGTTTGCATAACATCATATCCTATCAATGATGACATAATACATCTAACATGCTATCATTTATGTTGCATTGTTAACATCATAATTCATGCAAGCATATAAGTAACATGTAATCATCTTGGTAGATTTTTTATATATATATACCTTCTAGATAGTTTAATATAACTGTCATACAATCATGAAAATCATTATAAATATATATAATGTATCATAGTAATAAGGTACCAAAAACCAAATTATATCTAATGTAGCTCTATGCATGAGCTTGATTCAATATCTATGATAACAACCAATAACTTGCACAAGCACTAGCAATCAATTAGCAAAAACATAGATTCAACATAGAAAGGAGCAATGAATAGAATAACTAAGGATGCGTAGAAATATAGCTCTCACAAAGAATTTACAACTCTAGATCAATGCTAAAAAGTTTTCTTGATACTCCTTCCTCTCTCAGCTTATCTCTAATCTAAACCATTATTCTAAGCACTCAATTCTCACAAATAATTGACTCTCAAATCTCTCAATGAAATTTCTACTCTCACTTCTCACAACTTGCACTCAATAACAATGAACTACACAAAGTAATCTGAACAACTAAAAACTAAGAAATTGTTCTCTATCTATAAGAAATATTAAGAAAACTAATGTTATAGATCAACTACCTCATTTTCCACCTTAATCTTTTTAGTTCCACCTCTATAATTGAAATAAGAATCCAAAACCAAATTTACATGTTTGCAGGTCTACTAGACTAGCTCGACGTTGCATTTCCTTGTTGCTGGCAGTTTTCAGTTGTGGAAAAAGACAGATGTTTTCCACGTACAAAGTCCAAATTGAAATTGGCTTATTACTCTTTGTTGGGTCATCACATTTGTTGGTAAAAACAATTATTCCATGTGCTCATTTACCCAATCCAAGCACCTCTTTCATGATTGTACAGACTTTGGTTTTTACGGGGTTTCTTTGGTGGTATTTCTGCCCCCTTATTGTGCAGATTTTGGTGCTCCATATTGGGAAACTTTGCTGACTTTTCAACAACAGTTATTATTAGCTAAGTTCCTCATGCCAGCCGTGGGATTTCCTTGCCCAATTTGCCTTTCATCGTTACCTTTATTATGCCTGTTGTTTATAGCATATACATTATGTGAATGTTAACTTCTAATGCAACCTTTTGGTATTTATAATGTGTTGTATAATTTCCAATGCACTTGTTCATTATCACTATTATTCATATAACTTATATTTTAATATATATTCTTTATTATATATAGTATATATATGTATATTATTTAATTTAAATATTTACATATATACATATATATTAATGTATACATACATATCATTATTTCAATATCATATATATAGATGTTCATTTGATTATACATATATATGATGTATCCACGTATGGGTATATGTAAGTAGTTCTACCTACGCATGCTCATGTGTGCATACGCTCATATACATGAGTTATCGTATATATATACATATATACATTTAATGTATATACATATCCATATATATATATATAAACAAAGTACATATCTTATACTCATTACAAGGGTTTGACACTATGACACAAATCAACTAACAATCATAGAGATATAAAGACATTCACCCAAACATTCCTATCAACCCAAAAACTATCTCTAAGGTTTACTTACTAGCTCATAGCCCTAATTGACTTGACAAAGCTTGATTAACCTAGGCCTTGAGTGTGTGCATTAGCTCATGTAGGCACATTAGTGGTTTCTACACCAATTTCCTCTCCTAGGTGATACTCTCCCTCTCCTCACTATAGGGCACAATTCTTTCCTACATCCAACTTAGTGCATCATGAACGAAGTTAGCCGATCACATGAAAATCATATTCATCATATATAATTTGCATCATTAAAGCATTTGAAAATTAATCACATCATTATGTATATTCATTCATCTTATTCATCGATTGAAAATATTAAAGTCATAATCTTACATTTAAAATCATATTTACTCATAAAAGTAAAAGTAATCTGGTAATGTGGAAATAGGGGTGTAACATACCCTCCCCCTTATTAATCATCATCCTCGATGATGTAAAGTATCATAACACATAGATAAATTCAAATAAAGGTTTTACTTTTAATTTCCCTATCATGCATGAAATGGGTAAATTTCTTGCAATGTCATCCTTACTGTACCTTGCACTGAGTGACCTTGCTAATGTATTAGAGGAAATTTATGTACTTCAAGCAATCTTTCCCTCTAGAGAACTATACATCACAATTACATTAGTAAATACTTAATATGTACATCATAAGCACATTAGTGTTTGAATCCTACATGACACATATACCACAGTGACTAGAAAAACACATTCTCATTGGCTAACACATTTTCCCTTAGTGCAACCCAAATAGAAAAGGAATTTCGGTGCATTGTGCACTACACCGAGGGTCTCATCCTTTCTCTAGTCTTTACACCATCAGACAATTCATAAGCTAATAATGTCTATCACTGACACTAATGCCCTTCTTGAGCATAGTACTACCCCTAGACACTTGTCAATCTTGAGCATAATAGTATGACCCCTTGACTCGGGCTTCATATTGACAAAGCTTTCCTACGTATCATTCTTCTCTACTCATCTATTTATTTGATCATCCTAATCTATTCTTCCATTTCTGTCAATATTTTTAGACTAAGGCTAATCCCATTTCCTAGCTTATCCCAATTTATAGGAATTTAGTCCTTCCTTCCATATAATGTTTCAAATGGATCAAAATTTTATTGCGGAATGATAGAAATTATTTTAATAAAATTATTCTACAAATCCATCAGGAATTGGTTTACCTTTTTGTTTGACTGGCTATATCAATGTAATAAATTGAGCTTACACTCAATTGAATTTTCAACAAAGTGATTATGATTTATGAAAAACCTTGACATTACTTGTGTGTCCCTTCTGAAATAACCTTCTCAAGAACATAATACAATTAAACATGCTACTTTACTCAAATTTGAAGTTATGATCGGTACCCTACATATCAAATTTCTAATAAGAAATTGGTTACCTTGGTGAGTCCATCCACCATTATCAAATAACATTATGCCCAATCCTTGACATAAGTCGATCAAATTAATAATAATGATCTGTCACTTCCTCTGTTACACTCCAAATTGTGAGGTTACTATTTACTACTACTACATAGGGTAAATGTGAATTTAATGTGAAATCTGAAGATGAATTAATGATGCTTGTTTCTTGTTTCCAATATGAATGTTATCTCATTTGATGTTGTTTCATTTGATGTTATCTCAATTGATGTTATTCATGGTGAAATATTGCATACATGTGAAAAGATTGTTATAGAGTTATTGTTATTCTAACTTTGAAGATGTTTATATATACTGCTTAGTGTTGTGAACAATTTATTGTAAAGGTATGTGCTAGTGGTTGCAGGTAAATGTCCATTTCTCCAGGGGGAGTATCACTTGGGAGAGGAGCTTGGTTAGGTAATCGGTAAAGTAAACTATCTGAGCATACACACACATCACCTTAGATTGAGTGAATTGAGTCAATTGTATTGGTTATAGGTAAGTCATTCGTAGCCTGTATGTTTTCATTAGGAGTCTTGTCTACTTCAGTATGTATTTATGAGTGATGTTTATCTATATATCTATCTTGTGATATTACGATCATTATGATGGTAACATAAATGGATGTAAGAGAATCATAAGTGGACATATATACATATATATATGGTATATACATGTATCCATATGTATAGACATATCGATACAAGTGTACATTGGCAGATGGATATGCTCATATAGATGCATCGATATGGTATACCTACACATACGTGTACATAAAGGTATATACATGTATATATGTATATATGCACACATCCTGTATAATATGGATATTGATAATAATATTATTATTATTGCCTTTTGAGTTAACATATATAAATATATGTATATATCTGATGTATGTTGATTGGCTCACAGTATATATATATTGGTTTAATATATATATATATATATATACATATGTAATTATATATGAAAGATTACATATATATAAATTATAGTTATGTTAAAACATATAAATATATATACATATATACATATATTTATATACTTGGGTATTTAAATATATATATAAATATGTTTAAATATTTAAAACTATAATTATATATATGTAATAAAATATATAATTAAATTGTTGAGTAAACTATGGAAATCGAACTATGGAAATCAATCTATTGAATTAAATTATTGAATCAAACATTGGGGAAGTTAAATTATTAAACCGATTTAATATTCTCATCATTCAATATTAGAAATCGAATATTTTTGAATTGATATACTTCTCATCATTTGGACATTGAAACTAAATATTTCTGAATCGATATGATTTTTAAACTTTGGAGAATTGAATTTGGTAAATAATCGAATGACTTCATTCATGTATAAATCTTTGGAAAAAATTTGAATCACATATGAGAATATGAGAAATCGCGTCACCTAGTTGTGTGTGCACAAAGATGAAAACCATTAAGGCATTTTAATATTTAACCAAGTCTGAGTCTGAGGCAAGAACAAATCAAACAAAGTTATGAAGCCAAGTCGACTCAGCTTGTAAAATAGGCTATGTGTTCATGAATTAACAATGACCTTTTCTCTGTTGATTGATAAGATCTGCCATTTTAGAAGTCTGGAACCACCTCTTTAAATAGATTTTATATGTGTTGATTGGTATAATTTCTCCATGTGCTTTGGATTTGGTCTTCATAATCCTAGCATGAATTGGAGGATGACTCACCCTGTTTTCTACTGATTCTGAGCTTCAACCATCAACACCTTTGTGCAGAATCATGTCGCATGAGATTAGTGTCAATTGCCTTGCCAAGATTATAGGATTTCTATGGTCTAGGATTCTCTATAAATAGTCACACTATTCTTTGTGAGGGGAGGAGTTTTTGAGAATTCACTCATTCACCATTCTTCATCAAGCTTTGCAATTTGTCTTGGAAACTGCCTTATATACCATATGCGTATCATTTTGTGCATTCTATATATGTTCAATTTTACTTACTGATTGGACATTATATACAACCATTCATCATAATTTTTGAGTGGCCATATTTTATAGATAGAGTCCACAATTCTGTAAAATATCATTATCTTTGAATGAAACGTATTCTACCCAAGGAATATGTCTTTTCTGCTAGTGATTTCTGAGAATGGGAAAGAGGTAATTTTGAGAGTGAATATCATTTACCACCATCAGTCATTTCTGTGAGATCTTTGAGGGAGATGTATCATAGCAAAGGAACACACTTGTTGGTTATTACTTCTAAGTTTTACTAGTTTAAATATATTTGATTTCTGAGAGTGAAAAGAGTGGCTTAGTAAGGAAGAATTGCCTAATTCTAAGAGAAGAATGCTTTCAACAAGAAAGGGAGTGAGAATTGATTTAGGAAGCAGGGTTAATCTAAGAAACCAAGGAGAAGGTTGCACTATCAGCATTATCTGGAAAAGCAATAACAGGCATGGGGTTATCTACTTATTGTTTGCAAGAAATTAATGTTTTTTCTGTATTGCATGAAATGTTTTTTCTACCTGTGCAATAGAAGTATTTTTGATGTCTTCTAAAAAAGGGAATTGAAGCCTTTAGACTGCTTCTTATAATGTGTTTTTAAGTACTCCATAATAGGAGAGTTTGATTGACACAAATACTTAATTGTATTAGAAATGTCTAAAAGATAGCTCGACACAAGTATTTAACTATACTAGATATGTCAAAAAGATTTCCTGTCATAGCTATTAAACTATGAACATGTGGTACAACCTAGGTGTTTAATTATACTAAATATGTTTGAACATGGGATGCAATGTATTTCTATTTACTCCATAGTAGGAGATGAATTTTTATCATCAATATTGTAAAATAGGTATGATTGACAAGGAAAAATTTAGTGGTGAAACTTTTCCAATTGGCAAATAATTGAAATCCAGACCTCCAAAAATGGAAAATAGTACAAGCTAAAAAGGATGCTGAATCGCCAGGTTTTTACAAAAAAAATAATTTTGTCTTGATTAATTCCCCTATGCACTATTTTTTAGATGATGCGTCATTGGAACTAATTCACCAGTAGTTTGTACTGTAATTATAAATATTAATTATATTCGCCAGTAATATTATATTCCTACCATTAATTTTGGGGAAATATCGCCACTAATAATAAATTACCATTTCATTTTAGGGATATTTTAGCCTTGAATAGGGCTTTTATTTATTGCCATCGATTAGTTTTTTAATTGGATGGTTGTAGGTTGATTTCATGACTGATATGCACATGCATTTTAAAAGGCTTGATGAGGCAAATTTTGGGCCTCATTAAGCCTTTTAAAAGGTACGTGCCTAATTGTGTGGCCCAAAACAAATTCCAAGCCTCAACAAGCCTTTTAAAATGCATGTGCATATAGGTCACGAAATCAACCTACAACCATTCAATTAAAAAGCTAATCGATGGTAAAAATTTCACTTTTCATATAGTCTTTTTTTCTAAGTGAGAATTTTAAAAAATTCTTAATTCGTGTGTGCTCCAATGCATTTTCGATAGTGAATTTATGCTTGGTGGTGAGGGGCTCTACCTGTCGACCCCACTTGTATCATGACAAGAGCATGCCAGGGCCATTGTCCCCAGACATTGTGAGGGGGCGTTGCCCCCTTGACCCCACCGGTGGCTGTCGCTCCTGGGCCCCTACTTCAATATTACCAAAAACAACAAAAATATGGGGGAACTGCCCCAACCAACTATGCAAATTTATAAAGGAGAGATTTACCATTGTAATTAATCTTTTTTAGTGATTATTCGCTAGGATTCACCACTGTGATTATTATTTTTACCAATTATTCATTAAGATTCGCCAGGATTTTACATTTTTTTTAATAATGTGCATAGATTCACTAGGATTTATTTTTATTTTTTTCAAACAAAAGGAAAGATTCTCCAAGATTTTACACCTTTGCCGAGTGGGGGTTTTTTTAAAGTTATCCTTGATGATTGAACATGTAAAGAACATATGTTACACTTAGCTAAAGTTATTGATTTAACTAGGAAAGCTTGTGTTTACTCCTAGGAGAGGTCATTCGGTATGGGAGAGGGTTTAATATACTTATATGTAAGTAGATTGTTTAAAGGTAGTTTATTTGGGATGATGCACTATCCATTGAAGGATATACCTAGCTTGTGTAATTACTTAGTAGATTAGTATGTTGTAGATTATCTAGGATGATAGACTATCCATTGAAGGATATACCTAGCTTGTGTAATTACTTAGTAGATTAGTATGTTGTAGGTTATCTGGGATGGTTGACTATCCATTGAAGAAGATACCTATGCGTAGCTTAAGATAGCCTTAAGTCAAATTGGTCCTGAATAGTGTATGTGATAGATTACTTCATTTGAAGTACTGAATGATAACTCTTTGATCAAAGTAGTGCAATGTACGACATCAAACTAGACTGTGTGATACTTGAGACTACATTATCAGTTCACCATGATCCAATATTACATGCTAGTTTGAGATTGTGGGATTACAAGGTTCTAGTAATGTAGGACACAACACTATGCTGAGTTGGTTGTCGTTATTGGCTACTCTAACAATCTCTTCATCGAAGGGAAGGGTCATCTATCGAATGATAGATGTGCAAGGGACCGCATTATGAGTTTGTGGTTGGCGAAAAAGTGCCTGATTGATGCTTCTCCTCCATAGTAGGTGGCAGAAGAACCAAGATTTGAAAGGGAAGACCCTAGACCATCTTACAACTATTATTTCTAAAGCTCATTGGAGCTATGTTTTTAAAGGTATGTTTTCTTGATACTTGTACTTATGAAGTTATTGTAATGAATTGGAATCTTTATTGTAATATTAATATGATATCTTGTTCATATATTATCAATAAAAGAAAGAATTTTTTTATTTCTATGCCTTGTTAGCATGTTTATTTACTCGCATGATATAAATTTGGAAAATTTTATTTTACATAAGGGTTAGGTCGTAACATGTGGTATCAGAGCTACTAGGTTCTGCACTGAAACCTATGAGCTCATTACACAACAATGTGTAAACCTTATCAGAGGATAATGGTTAAAAATTTATTGTGTCACAACGAAAAGAGAAAAGGTCTTAGAGAAGTGAAAAGGAAGATGAGGGTATGTGTATGATCATCATAGAAAAAATAGGCCCTTAAGTGGCAATAAAATTAAAAAAATCAAAGTTAGGCAACTTGACGTAAAAAATTGAATAAGTTTTGTATATTATTTCAAAAATATGTAAGATTATAATCTGTAACAAATTGAATGTAGTTTCTAAACTACTAGGTTTATATTTATTTTTTAAAATCTATTTGGTGAAAATTTGAAATTTCAATGTAGTAGTACTTAAATTTCAGGGAAAAAATAAGAAGTAGGTGTCTGTCTAACCACCCTAACCACAATAAAATGATAATATTTTTTTATAAGATTTTAGATATAAGCAGGGGACTCATGTCCTGATGTGATGCATATTTTTTTGTAATTGTTTTCCAAGTAAATAATTAATTATGATTTTTTTATTACAACTTTTAAAAAATAAAAAAACTCATATGTCTGACCACCTTAACTTGGTCAAAAATTCATGAAATTCAAATCTTTTTTTTAATCGTATAGTATGTGAAGCATAGAATGTGATACTGTTTGAAAGCTATAGATTTTTTTTCAATCAGCCTATCAATCAGGACTTTAGTCGTAATTCAAATAAAAAATGAATAATAATTGTTTATTAAATTCAAAGTAAATCATAATTTATATTGGTGGAAAGCTGAGAATCTCCTTTAAAAACCCTTTTCATTTCATCAATTTTGGGTAAAAAAAATGTCGTCAGCCACATGGTCCATCATATTACTTAGATATCACCACTTTTTGGCCCATCATGATCCTACACATACCCATGAGATCCCTAGTAACTTGTCTAAAAATGGGACTAGTTAAGAGTTGTCCTTGGAGTAGGAACTCCTAAATCAGCAACTTATGATATTACTTGGGATTGTAGAAGACTATGCAATCAGGATATGTAGGAAGGTTAGGAAGAATAACCAATATGTACTTTGTCCTACAAAATGGGTATATGACTCTAAGAGGATGAAAATAATTAATATAACCCCTTCATTGTAGCAACCTACAAATGTAAAGAGTCATGAATTCTTGGATTAGAGAAAACACCTATGAATCCATGTGTATGCAATGTCAGTATAAATTAGAACTAAGTAGGATGTCAATGAAGGAGGTATCCACAAGGGTTGGAGAACTCTTGACATAAACCTAATTCATGTGTAAAGATAGGATCTTGCAAGAAAAGAGTTAGTACCTAGGAAAAGAGAAAAAAAGACTAGAATGGTCAGAAGGAAGTAATCAACAATGTGGGCAAAGTTCCACCAACTAAAATCAATAATATTATTGGAGTTTTGTTTAAGGTGAGAAAAAGATACCAAAAAAATTTGGTATCTCTAAAGGTTATGAGAAAATAAAATTCCAAGCATTGTAATAAAGTCACTTGAAAAGGTGAATATAGGAAAGAATCATGTAAAGGTAAATCAAGTCATCCTGACAAAGGTTTGGATAATACTTAGATTGGTTGGAGTATAAGTTGAACTCACCAACATGTTTGTGAAAATCAACCTTTAATTAGTGGTTCCAAAAGGAAATGGAATGCAACATGCCACTATGTGTCAGATCTATAGAAGTTGCAAAGGAAACAAACATTCTAAGTAGAAAGGTACATTAACCAACAAGGATTGGTAAGCATGGATATTCCTCCACCAAAAAGGATATTGGAAAGAAGATAGGAATATTAGTGTGCCTCTTCAACTTCTAAAGTTTTTGATTATTCATTAGATCTCCTATTGGATGATCTAAATTGTTGAAATCTATGAGATAGAAAACAACAATGAATCTAAATTTAGAAAAAAAGTATATTCAAATTATGCTATTGGGGCAAGAGAAGGCAATGGAAAGTCAACAACAAGGAATGACAAATCCTTTCCAAAGAAGCAAGTGATTGCTAGGAGTTAAACTTTGAGTAGAAAGAAAGTTGTGAAAACACTAAGGGGGGAAGGAAGAGAGTGGATTGACTCGAGTTAAGTACCCCACCCAACGAAAAAAGTGGGTATGTTCTTAGTTTGGAAGATCTAATGACTTCTTTACAAGTCATGATGTCAATTAAGTCATACATTTTATGACCACAAGGAAAAGGTATTGGGGATTTTGGTAAAAGATAAATGGAAAGGTCAAGGACTATGACCTATTATCATTCCATACCTTATATTTATTTGATTGGAAGAATCAAATGATATTATCATCTGATGCCTAGGAAAAAGGACAAGCAGATAATTTGATCATGATAGGGAAAGATCATTGCTTATGGGATTGGCAAAGGAAGATTTAAGATACTCAGGGTTGGAAGAAAGTGTCTTTACACTCCTATATACTTTATATGGATATTTTAGATAACGATGTTATACATAAGTAGTGATACTACATATTATGAAATATATTCATGTTGTGAAGTGACTTGTCACTATAGCTTAATATTCTTAAGAGACTTAGGGATGAAAAGGTTTAGCCATAAGCCATAGAGATTGTATGAAAGATAAAATAGGATGTGACGCTATGTGAAGCATCAATTGTCTATACTTGATTAATCACTTGATCAAGTGCTACCTTACTCATGAATGAAACCATAGGTTTAGAATAACCTAATTGGAATGAGAATTTCATTCGAATAAAGAGAGAGACCTTGTGATAAGATTTAACCTATGAAGTTGGGTTATGTACTAGACTACTCATTAACACTTTTAAGTTGGGAATAACTTACCTGGCTGAGTTGTGCATTTGGTCTTGATTGGAACATATAGGGGTAGAGAAACCCATAACATCAGACTAGTCAATGATTGGGGACTCTTTCCCAAGAATTGGAAGGGAATATTGAGTTTTAGGTTCACCCATGAGAATGTGTAAATCACTTGAGCTTATGAAAATTCTATATGGATGGAAACATAGGTAGGATGCCTAGTGAGTTAAAGTAGATATTTGGTTAATTGCTTTACACTCTTGAAAATAAGTCATATTATTGGAAAGACTCTATTGAGTGGTTCTTATATTAAAAGAGATACACTTTCAAAAGGAAGCATCTATAACATTATGATGGAACATCATAGAATTTTCACTTAGCAAGAAATATTGAAAATTTTATGGAGTAGAACATTGGAATTTTTACTTGTGCTCAAAAAGGATATACCGAAGTTGAGACTCTCCTATATGATTAAGAGAATCTATGGAGCTAACAAGAATCATTCATGCTTGATGATTAGGTATGCAAATAAATTTGATATCTTCTAGGGATCAAAATGATTGAACGAGGATTAATACTCGAAGTTAGTACCAAATTATATCAAGAAAATTAGATTGAGTTAAAATATGAATTAAATCTTTGAAAATAATCCAAGGATGGAAGAGATCCAAGTTATGGATGTCCTAAGATAAATGGGATTTATCTCCACAAAACCTATAACCATTATTACATGGGAATTAAAAGGTAGCATGAGATCAAAATAGGTTTTCACTTAGTTAAAGGGTAGACTATTATTGGATATAAAAGAACCTATGTACCCAAAATTTTGGAAGAATTGGGGAAGGATTGAGGAAATAAATGTTAGTGTTAGGACATCGAAATGACAAAGGGAATTGACAGATGAGGATCCACTATAACCTGGAAAAAGATAGAGTATGAAGCTGCACAGAATGTGGCAAGATAATGTCTAGTATGCCAGGAAATGAAGATCGGATGTCATCATCGGTAGGACATGTATACTCTCTTGAGATTCTAGAAGGAAAATGGTAGAACACAAGATAGATTAATCTGTCTATGTTAGTAGAATTGACATAATGTTCTAGTGGACAAACTCATCAAAGTAACCAACGCTTTTTGTAAACTTGACTTATAGGATTTTGGTCCTAAATAATATATTGTGGGCAACTAGTTGCTTAGTAATTCTGAGAGGTTATTTCAGTTTAGAAAATAATGATAGGGTTGTGTAAACCATGATCATACTATGAAAATATTTAGTTGAGTGAATATGCAATATATTATTATAGTCAAGTAAGAAAAAATGGTAGACTAAATCTTAAATGATTTATAAACTTATAACATTGAAGTTTAGACCATTATATGAAAAGGAAAGGTTGGAAACTCTATTAAGTTGAAATAGGCTTAGAAATAGGGTAAACCATAGACTTGATAGAATGTCAAAAAGGAGTAATAGATCAAAGTGATCAATGAAACTTTGTCGATACAAGCTTAAGCATGAAGCAGTATCAAGATTTGACAAACGTCCAGGAGCAATGATATGCTCGAGAGAGACAAGTAATCAAGAACAAGTAATGTATGGTAAGGAAAATCGAAGTGTAAGTGATGGACGAACTCGGTTTATGAGTTATCTAAAAGTGTAAATACCAAAGGGAAAGGATGGGACCCATGATGTAGTGTACAATACATCGACATTTCCTTTTCTATTGGGATTATACTAAGGATAAATTCATGGGCCAATGATTTTTGATCACTATGTGTTAGGTTTTATGTATAGTTATTATTATATATTGGATCTGTATATGTATTAAACTCTTTGGGAGAGTAAGTATGTGTGAGGAATACAAGTTTTCCCTATGCGATATTGAGGACACTCGAAGCAAGGTCCAGGAAGGAAAGATTGCTACATAGGATGAATGTTTTATAAATCTTACATATTTTGAGAATAGTAAGTAAAAATTTACTTAACTTTAAACTGTATGTTAAAAGGTTATAGATCATCGGGGATGATGATTCACAAGGGGGGAAGTATGTTACACCCCAAACTATGAGGTTACTATTTACTACTACTACATAGGGTAAATGTGAATTTAATGTGAAATCTGGAGATGAATTAATGATGCTTGTTTCTTGTTGTCAATATGAATGATATCTCATTTGATTTTGTTTCATTTGATGTTATCTCAATTGATGTTATTCATGGTGAAAATTTGCATACATGTGAAAAGATGGTTATAGAATTATTGTTATTCTAACTTTGAAGATGTTTATATATACTGCTTATTGTTGTGAACAATTGACTGCAAAGGTATGTGCTAGTTGTTGCAGGTAAATGTCCATTTCTCTAGGGGGAGGGGAAGTATCACTCAGGAGAGGAGCTTGGTCAAGTAAACAATAAAGTAAACTATTTGAGCATACACACACATCACCTTAGATTGAGTGAACTGATTCAGTTGTGTTGGTTATAGGTAAGTCATCAGTAGCCTGTATGTTTTCATTAGGATTCTTGTCTACTTCAGTATGTATTTATGAGTGATGTTTATCTATGTATCTATCTTGTGATATTATGATCATTATGATGGTAACATAAAAGGATGTAAGAGAATTGAAAGTGGAAATATATACATATATATGGTATATACATGTATCCATATGTATAGACATATCAATACAAGCGTACGTTGGAAGATGGATATGCTCATATAGATGCATCGATATGGTATACCTACACATATGTGTATATAGAGGTATACATATATATATATATATATATATATATATATGCACACATCCTGTATAATGTGGATATTAATAATAATATTATTATTATTTCCTTTTGAGTTAACATATATAAATATATGTATATATCTGATGTATGCTGACTGGATCACGGTATATATATATTGGTTTAATATATATATACACATATAATCATATATGAAAGATTTTTTATATATATATATAAATTATAGTTATGTTAAAACATATAAATATATATATATATATACATATATTTATATACTTGGGTATTCAAATATATATATATAAATATGTTTAAATATTTAAAACTATAATTATATGTATATAATTAAATATATAAATAAATTATTGAGTAAACTAAGGAAATCAATCTATTGAATTAAATTATTGAATCAAACTTTGGGGAAGTCGAATTATTAAATCGATTTAATATTCTCATCATTCAATATTGGAAATCAAATATTTTTGAATTGATATACTTCTCATCATTTGAACATGGAAATTAAATATTTCTAAATCAATATGATTTTTAAACTTTGGAGATTGAATTTGGTAAATAATCGAATGACTTCATTCATGTATTAATCTTTGGCAAACATTTGAATCACATATGGGAATATGAAAAATCACATCACTTGGTTGTGTACACACAAAGCTGAAAACCATTAAGGCGTTTTAATATTTGACCAAGGCTAAGTCTGAGGCAAGAACAAATCAAACATAGTTATGAAGCCAAGTCGACTCAACCTGTAATATAGGCTATGTGTTCATGAAAATTAACAATGACCCTTTCTCTGTTGACTAATAAGATCCACCATTTTAGAAGTTTGGCACCACATCTTTAAATAGATTGCGTAGGTGTTGATTGGCATAATTTCTCCATGTGCTTTGGATTTAGTCTTCATAATGCTGGCATGAATTGGAGGATGACTCACCCTGTTTGATGTTGAGTCTGAGCTTCAACCATCGACACCTCTGTGTTGAATCATGTTGCATGAGATTAGTGTCAATTTCCTTGCCAAGATTATAGGATTTTTATGGGCTCAGATTCTCTATAAATAGTCACACTGTTCTTAGTGAAGGGAGGAGTTTTTCAGAATTCACTCATTCACCACTCTTCATCAAGCTTTGCAATTTGTCTTGGAAACTGCCTTATGTACCATATGTCTATCATTTTGTGCATTTTATATACGTTCAGTTTTAATTAATGATTGGACATTATATACAACCATTTATCATAAATTCTGAGTGACCATATTTTATAGACATAGTCTACAATTCTATAAAATATCATTATGTTTGAATGAAATGTATTCTACCCAATGAATACATCCTTTTTGCTAGTGATTTTTGAGAATGGGAAAGAGGTAATTCTGAGAGTGAATGTAATTTACCACCATTAGTTATTTCTATGAGATCTTTGAGGGAGACTATCATACAAAAGGAATACGCTTGCTAGTTATTACTTCTAAGTTTTACCAGTTTAATTATATTTGATTTATGAGAGTGAAAAGAGTGGCTTAGTGACGAAGAATTCTTTCAACAAGAAAGGGAGTGAGAATTGATTTGGGAAGTTGGGTTAAGCTGAGCAACCAAAGGAGAAGGTTGCACTATCAACATTATTTGGAAAAGCGATAATAGGCATGGGGTTATCTACTTCTTATTGTTTCCAAATAATTAATGTGTTTTCTATACTACATGAAATGTGTTTTCTGCCTATGCAATAGAAGTATTTTTTATGTCTTTTGGAAAAGGGAATTGAAGCCTTTAGGATGCTTCTTATAATGTGTTTTTAAGTACTCCATAATATGAGAGTTTTCTTGACACAAATACTTAATTATATTATAAATTTTGAAAAGATAGCTCGACACAAGTATTTAACTATGCTAGATATGTCAAAGAGATTACCTGTCATAGGTATTAAACTATGAACATGTGGTACAAAATAGGTGTTTAATTATACTAAATATGTTTGAACATTGGATGTAATGTATTTGTATTTACTCTATAATAGGAGATGGATGTTTATCATCAGTATTGTATACTAGGTATGATTGAACGTGTAAAGCACATATGTTACACTTAGCTAAAGTTATTGATTTAACTAGGAAAGCTTGTGTTTACTCCTAGGAGAAGTCATCCATTATGGGAGAGGGTTAAATATACTTATTGTAAGTAGATTTTTTGATGGTAGGTTATCTAGGATGATGGACTATCCATTGAAGGATATACCTAGCTTGTGTAATTACTTAGTAGATTGGAATGTTGTAAGTTATCTAGGATGAAAGACTATCCATTGAAGGATATACCTAGCTTGTGTAATTACTTAGTAGATTAGTATGTTGTAGGTTATCTGAGATGACTGACTATCCATTGAAGGAGATACCTATGCATAGCTTAAGATAGCCTTAAGTCAAATCGGCCCTAAATAGTGTATGTGATAACTTCATTTGAAGTACTAAATGAGAACTCTTTGATCAAAGTAGTGCAATGTACACCATCTACTTAGACTGTGTGATGCTTGAGACTACACTGTCAGTTCACCATGATCCAGTATTAGATGCTAGTTTGAGATTGTGGGATTACAAGGTTCTAGTTATATAGGACACAACACTATGCTCAGTTGGTTTTTGTTATTGGTTACTCTACCAATCTCTTTGTCGAAGGGAAGGGCTATCTATCAAATGATAGATGTGTGGGGGACCACATAATGAGTCTGTGGATCGCAGAATAGCACCTGAGTGATGCTTCTCCTCCATAGAAGGTGACAAAAGAACCAAGCTTTGAAAGGGAAGATCCTGGACCGTCTTACATCTATTAGTTCTAAAGCTCATTGGAGCTATGTTTGTAAAGGTATGTTTTCTTGATACTTGTACTTGTGAAGTTATTGTAATGAATTGGAATCTTTATTGTAATATTAATATGATATCTTGTTCATATATTAACAATAAAAGAGAAAAAAAATATTGCTATGACTTGTTAGCATGTTTATTTACTTGCATGATGTAAATTTGGAAAAAATATTTTATGTAAGGGTTAGGTCATAACATCCTCTCTAGAATTTCATGAGAATATACAAGTCCTATTGGGTGATGTTATACTGTCATCACCCTCTGACACTCTACACAACTTGTTACATAACTTGCAACATCTCACTTTGTTTCCTTCTAGATTATAGTGGTTTCACATCAATCAATAATTTTGTCATTTGAATTTGTCCTAAATAAGAAATAAATTCACCACATCTCATTCCTTATCTCTTCAAAATTTGGTACTTAGGCTCTCCCTTTGATTCATAATAGTCCATGTGAATTAACTGACATATCTTCCTTGGAATTTTGTCACACTTGATTCTTGAAAATATAATAAATAAGTATCATTGAGGGGGGTATGTATTCTCCGCATTGGAGCATCCACAACTTCGTTTTTCTTTCCCTTTAAATAAATAATTTTAATGTCATAGTATGATTTCACTTCAATCCATCTCCTCTACCGAGCATTTAAATTAGTTGAGAAACAATCCTTGTTAGATCATGTTGGTTTGTTATTTTAATCTCCCAAAAGTTGTCCAAAAAATGAATGTGTTCATTGTTACCAAGCATGAATGATTTATGTTAGCTCAAAATTATGTGGAACATGGTTTCATTCATAAATATTCCATTTCCCATTTAATAGGCGATAATCTTACCTTTCTTGTATAAAAATACTACCTAAATTATTCCAAAGCATCAATGATAATAATAAACTAGTCTTCTAAAACAAGAACTTATAGAATTGTGTTGTAGTTACTTCTCCCTTATTTGGTCAAAGCTCTCTGATTTGAAAATTCTAAATCTTCCACTAATAATTCAATAACTTAGCCTTCAACCTTGTTGTGACCATAATAAAATCTAGATATAATGTTTTTTATCTGAGTTCCATGTCTATGGAGAAGTCAAAAGTTCTCTCAAACTCTGATTACATAATAAAACTATGTTGAATAGGTACATATTTGTATCTGATCTTTTCTTGATCCATATATTCCTCTTTTCCCTTCTTGGTGTTTCCAAGACTTATTAACATTAAATCATCTTAAGAGTTGAACTATAAATATCATTTATTTTCTCCAAATTGACCACTTCTTCTTATTGGCCTTTCTTATCCTCATTTGGTGTATCTTGCAAATACTTCTTGTTCCCATGGTTACCTAATTATTCTTTCGATTGGACAACATAGTCTCCTTCCATATCAAATTTGCCTCTGGAAAATATTCAATAATCATAAAGGAATATCATAGATTTTACTTTCATTGGAAGATTTGTAAGTTCCATTTGAACTTCAACCAAACTATGCTCTATCTGAGCCCTTGTCGGAATAGTTTAGTTTACTATCTAAGTTATTTCCTTGCAACCAACTTTTCTAAGAAATTTTTGTCCAAAATTCTTGGCGATTTCATTTTTCTTATAATCTTAGACACAAAAAGTGTTGTGTTGATGGGTGTTTTGGAACTTCTCAACACATGCAACACACAAGTATGCTACCTCTCTTGAAAGGAAATTCCCTACAAACAAGTTGCAGAAAATTATCCCAAGGTCTCTTGGGTGTTAGGTCATGACTTGCAAAAATGGCTTAGTTGATTGATGTGATTTGTTGGTAATCACGATGAGAATTTATGGTTCGCTAAGTTAGAAGGAATTGGATCTTCAAATGGAGTTTGTGGAATTCTGAAATGAGGTGAAAATACCACAAGTTCAAAACAACAATCTAAAAATCCATATTTGACATCAGATTTGGCTCTACAATGGTACTGGAACCTTGCTTTTATTACTATTTCAAAAAAAATTCAAAATGGAAAAGGGATAGAAGATTCCTAGACCTACAACTAATGATGAACAGTAATAATGGAGGATACTATAGTGGATAGCCTTCCCAAAACTAAGTTCCACTTAACCAAAAGGTCCAATAGTATCATGAAACTAGTGCTATCTTCTAAGGTATGCATATTTTCAGCTATCCATTCACCATAAAACATGAACAATAGATGAATTTAAAGTGTAGCAACAAGTTAATTTTCAGTTCCTAAAATTTTGAATGCGGATCACAACAAAGCTCTAACTTCCATCCCTTCCTTGGATGAAGTTAGAAATGTTGTGTTCTCGTTCGAAGGTAATAAAGCCCCTAGGCCTAATGCCTTGCCTATGTTTTTCTTTCAAGATTTATGGGAGATTGTGGGTGTGGATATTGTGAATGTTGTTAAAGAATTTTTTGGATCCAGAAGATTGTTGAAGGAACTTAATGCCACCTTTTTTTTGTTCTCATCCCTAAGATCCTGGGAGTGGATTCTCTTGAGAGTTTTTGACCTATTAGCCTTTGCAACTCTATCTATAAAATTATATCTAAAGTTGTGACTACTAGGATGCTTGGCATCCTCTTGTTGCTCATTTCTCCTCAACAGAATGGTTTTGTCCCTGGAAGATAGATTGTGGACTCCATAATTATTGTTCATGAGAGTATCCATTCCCTAGAGGTGTCAAAGAATCAAGGTTTTCTTCTCAAGCTAGATATGTCCAAGGCTTATGATAGAGTGGACTGGGATCTTTTACTGAGAATTTTAAGAGCTTTTGGGTTTGTTGAGAGTTTTGTTCAATCGATTAAGGAAATGATCTCTACTACTAGCATTGTTGTTATTGTTAATGGATATCCTTCCAGATTTTTCAAAGCCACCAGAGGTGTTAGACAAGGAGACCCTATTTCGCCTATTCTTTTCACCGTCTTAGCAAAAAGTCTTGGCAGGTTGTTGCTTAGGAAGGTTAGTGATGGGAGCTTGAAAGGACTAAGACCATCTTCTACTAATATTGTGTGTTCCCACCAACAATTATTTGATAACACTCTCCACATGGGTTGTACTACTATTGCTGAAGCCAAAGTCCTAAAGAATTACCTGTCTCTGTATGAAGTTGCTTCTGGCCAGAAAATGAATAAGGATAAAAGCTCCATTTTCTTCTTCAATACCCCAGAGCAAAGGCAAAGAAAGATTTTTGAGATTCTTGGGTGTGCTATTAAACCTCTTCCCTCCACTTACTTGATTCTTCCCTTGGGTTCTAAACCTCTGGATTCTTTCTAAACTTCTCTGATTTACCGGTTTAATCGTAAGTTGTCCAAATGGAAAGGTGCCCTCCTTAGTTAGGCTGGTAAAGTGATTTTTCTTAAATCCTCTCTACAAAATTTGTCGATTTATGCCTTGAGCTTGTTTAAGATTCCTTCTAAATACACTGAAATTATTGAAAAAATTCAGAAATGCTTCCTTTGGTCAGGAGTTGATGAAAAGAAGCATATTCCTTTGGTATCTCAGGAGAGTGTGTGAAAACCTAAAAAGTATGGGGCTTCGGCCTTCAAAGCTTGAAAATCTTCAACAAAGCCCTTTTGGCTAAGCAGGTGTGGCATACTTTTTATGAAGTTTGGGAATGGAATTCTATATGGCATTGTAAATATCTTCAGGGCAATATTTCTCTCAAAGATTTCCTTTACTCTCCTTCTCTCCCTTTGGCTTATTCCCTATGGAATAATGTCACCAAGGCAAGGGATCTTGCTAGGAAGGGAGCCATGTGGAAGCTTGGAGATGGTAAAAAGATTCTTTTTTGGGAAGATAGGTGGGTGGGAGTTGAACCTTTTTGTGACATTCCGGCCTTTAGTAGCCACATGGGGGAATACAAAGCTAGATATGGTTGTTTTGTTGCGGACTACTAGAGATCGAACCAGTGGGTGAGTGTCTCTCTTCTTAGTCTGGATCTTTCACCATTGCAGACCATTCTTAATTATGTTGTGCTACTTCCTAGGGGCTAGAGGGATCACCTAATTTGGAAATTATCTCCCTTAGGGATCTATTATGTCTCTTCGGCTATTGCGTCTTGCTAATTTCTCTCTCCACCTCCCATCTAGGCAAAGGCCTGGGTGCATAACCTTACTCCTAAAATTATTTTCTTTTTGTGGTTTATGCTCCAAAATAAAATCTTGACTAATGATAATCTTTGTAAGCACAGTTTTTCCATTCCTAATCGTTGCTATCTATGTTGTGTGGATGTTGAAAGTGCTTCCCATTTGTTTCTTCACTGTTCGTTTACCTATAACGTCTGGTGCAGGATTTTGCAGATGTAGAATCTCAACTGGGTTTTTCCTGGTTCTATAATGGATTTCTACAGTCAATGGAAAGGGCCATCGAAAAATCAAGTGCTAGATTTGCTCTGGAAATATATTTTTCCACATCTCACGTGGGGAATATGAAAGGAGCGCAATAATAAAATCTTTAGGGACTCCGCCCTCTCGAAAGAGGTGGTCTTTGAGAAAATTTTGAGAGATTTGAGAGAGAATTTCAATGTGCTAAATGGTAACATGAAGATTAAAGGTAAGAACATCTACCAGGATAATGATATCAGAGCTGCTAAGGCTTGGATGATAAGGGCTGATGTGTCTCAAGTTCCTAAATCTATCAAGGGGCCTAGGGATGGTATCTTTTGGAGACTCCCCCTAGGTGGGTTAAAATCAACTTTGATGGGGCAGCCAAGGGATATCCTGGGCCTGCTAGGTCTGGGGGAGTGATTAGGGACTACAATGGAGATTTTATTTCAGTGGTGGTGCTCCCCTTGGGCAGACAGACCAACCACCTTGCTGAAGCCATAGGGGCTTATCAAGTACTTAACCTTGCCAAGAAACTAAAGTACAAAAATGTTTGGGTTGAAGGAGATTTGAATAATATCATCCAATGAATTAAAGGGTCTCAAAATACATCCTGGACTATAGAAAGTTGGGTTAATTTATCTAAGGAAATTATCAATTCCTTTAAGAACTACTTTATCACCCATGTCTATAGGGAGATCAATACAGTGGCGGGTTATTTTGTAAACATAGGGGTTAAGGCGAATAATAAGATGATATGGCAGAAGAGTGATGATCTTGAGAATGACATCACAAACTTAATTATGTACAATCGAACCCATGGGAGGGTTCAATTTCCTTCTCTAAATAATGATTAAGGTAAAGGTGGGTTTTTTGAAGCAGTCTTGGTATTGTTGTCTCATCATTTTTATTCAAGGTGTGGAGTACTGTGGATTTTATGGTTTCATTAATCTTAGAGCCTCGCATGCTTTCTAGGAATTTTTGTGCCCATGAATTTTGGCATTCTGGATTCTTTGAAGAAAATTTGCATTGTGGACAGAATAGGCAGAGAGCATTGTAGGTTGGAACCAGTTGATTGTAGTGAGCCAAAAACTAATGAAAAATTGTGGAGGGTGCTGGAGAAGGGTGGCATCACAAGCTTTATGGAGAAACTCCACAGTAGAGATCTGGAGGTCAGCAGGATCTTCACGAAGGACTGGAATAATGGCAAAATTAGTTTTGTTGGAAGGAAGGTGAAGATCGTCGAGAAATTAATTTTTGAGGTCACCAGTATGCCTATGGAGGGTCTTAAGTTTCATAGAGATAGGAAGCTCTCCGACTAGGCGGTGAAGAATTTCCCTCACACTGACAAGGAAAGGGAGGACTTGTTGTAGGGTACTAAGAGTACTATGATGCTATGAAAATCAAGTTGTTGTGGAGGGAGGTTTTGAGGATCATCATTGAGCATATCATGTTGGATGAGAGATTCTCCTGAATTTTTGGGTACCACTTTGTGCTCCTGAACCATTTTAGGCACCAGGTTAGGGTCTCCCTTCCTTTTTACCTCTCTACCTCATTAAATTCAAATCTTTAGGATCATGTGTCTAATCCGGTTAGATATCCCTTAATTCATGAGGGTTTACTTGTTTTAATCTATGAACAATTTAAAGCTTTTCTAGCCATCCATCATACCCCTTCTCACTCTGCCTCTGATAAGGAGGAACTGGGTGATAGTTATACAGACAAAGATGAGTGGGATACTAAAATGGAGGGGGAGGAAGAGCACCCTGTGGAGGTAAAGAACAAGGGCACTATAAAAAGCAAGTCCAAATCTCGTGCCCTCCCTAATCCCAGTGCAATAACTTCTACTGGTAGGGCCAAAATCATTTATCTTGGGTCTGACATTGCCATTTAGAAAACTAAAGGTACTCCCAATGCTCCTCACCAGGGGAAAGGTAAAATAAAATTGGAGGAGGACCCATCCTACCACATTGACCACAATTAACCCCAACACACCAATTCTTCAGAGACTTCCAGTTACCCTACTATGGATAGGGAGGATAGGCCTCGATACCCCAGTGATCTTAAGGAAGATGACCACTACTTCAAAGTTGAGCATGAGTACCCTAGCGACATTCTAGCTATTTCTTGTAATGGCTTTGTTGATTTATTTCATCTGATTAGGTGGGCCTTCTTCAAAATAAAGGAGATAAAGCTTAACCAAAGGGGTTATAACAGTAGGTTGGAAAAGGTGGAGGGGGCTGATCACATGAGCAAGGAAAAAGGTAGAGCTAAGGACCTGTGGATGGAAGATGAAAAGAATTATATGGTGGAGTGCCTGAAAAAACTATGGAAGATTTGGAACATTTCAAAAAAAATCATGAAGGAAAACTTTCTGATATTGAGGCAAGGCTTAAAAATGTTAGAGAATCTATTTAGAAGGTCTTGGAAATGAGCCAAAAAATTCTTAAATCTGGAAAGGGATCATTAGGTTAAGTTTTTGGTGGAAGTGGAAGAGGTCAAAGATCTAGGTTAGATGGAAGGGGTTGGGTCGAGCAAACATACTAGAGCCAATTTGAAAAGGAAGTTAGACAAGCCCCCTGCGGACATACAGGACATGAAGCAAGCTACTATCAACATGGACAACCTGGAAAAGGAAGTCGCTAATATCCTGATAAATCTGGCCTAGTGGTTGGGTTCTTGCAGGTGTTCTACTGGTTTTCTATTTTGTTGTTGTCTCTGTGCTAGTTTCTAGTCTTTCTCTACTAGCAGCTCCTCATCTTTTGTTGAACTCTTAACGTTTTATCTTTTCTCTCTCCTTTGTTAAAGGGTTTCGTGGCCCCTTCAAAACCTTCTTTTATCTTATTCAAAAACAAGTTAATGTTCAGACTAGCTTTACACTGATGTTCATCATCAATAAACAACAAAAAAAATGAACAAGAAAGGCATCGACACCATAACATTCTTCCCTATCAATGTGCAACATGAACTAAACTACTAAAACAACTTTGAAACACTTGTAACAACAAAGTAAATCTATCTAGATCTATCAATTTTGAGGAGATGAATCATGCAACATGTGAGAAACACAAGAATCCACCAAAACAATGAAATTCTATTGAAATTTTTGTAGCATTTCCTTATACAACTCAACTCTCTCTTTGAAAATGAGAGGGGACCCCTATTTATAGTTTTCAAAAAGTAAAATGAGTGGCCAAGATTTACTTTCATTGTGTGGAAAAGATTCATTTTACATTAGGGTTTCACCTACCCCCAAAATATATCATTATAAAATACATCTTTTGTCTTTTTCTCTATTTTCTCCTCTAGTGGCTGCAACTGTAGTAGTTTTGTCTTCTAGTGTCTTCCTTCCTTTTCAACTAGACTATCAGGAATTCATCATCTATCACTGGTTTTCCTACATCCTCCTGAAGAGTGACATACACCACAAATTTTCCAATCAAAACCCAGAGCTTATCCCATTCTAGGATGTTGAATTGAAGGATCTAAAAGGACAACTTCTTAAATCTTCCAGTGATGTACTCCTAATGCTTGGTGCATTTGGGTGTGGCCTTGATTACCTACTCGAACTATGTGAATGCCCTTGCTGCAAATTCCATGAAATATGATGTAAGTGAATTTGTTGCCCCTTACTCCATCTTCTTGTGGAAGTATGGTTTGATTTTCTCTAGATCTAGCTAGAGGGCAGGCATGTCATAGATCATCATCATCTTAAGATAGTCCTCACTATTTGTTCCATGTTCTAAAACCCATTCGAGGTCTAGTTCAACCTCATGAAGTACCCTCACAAGGACATCCTTTGATTTAGACCCATTTTCCAAGTTTCCACCAGCCAATGACCATCTTTAACGAGCTTCGACTCCTTTTCCCATGTCTTCTCTGGCATCTTTAAAATGGCCTTGAGCTTAGGATAGGTAATCCTATAGAGCTCAATGAACCTATTACATGTTCTCTATGTTGTTTCTAGCTTATTTTATAGATATCAAAATTTATTAAACATTCAAGTAGCATGACAAATGCCCATATTGCCATTGTATATCACCTATTGGAACCAATCTGTTGTAGCCTTGGTCCAATTCTTCATTTACTCCATTCTAGTGAGCTCTTCATGGGAGAGAAGAGAGGGTACGGATGATGTGGTTGGAGCCCCCTCCTCCAAGGACATCCATTGTTGAATGTAGGTGGTGAGGTCTTCCACTTGTGCCTTTAGCTCTTCTTTGGTGGACTGGTCCTTGTTCATTTGTTGCATAATTGTTGCCACTAACCCTTGAAGCTCATCAATCTTTTGTTCTCTGGTGGCTGGGCCCAAGTTGATGGTGGAGATGTTGTAACTGACACCAGCCTCATTGTCCATTACTAGGGTAGCAACTTGCACCATTCTTGATCCAGAGGCATCAACTGTGATGTGGGAGCAGACTCTTGGCTTCTTTTCTTTCTTTGCCTTTGTTTTTTCTCAAGCCAATATTGCCTCAAGTCTAGTCTTCAGATCAATGACCACAAGAGCCCTCTTTTATAGTTGCTTCTGAAGCCAATCAGGAACCTGAGCCTCTCCTTTAGGTGATTCATGATCGCCTTCCTCCCCCTATTGAGGTTGTTTTTCTTCATGGCCTAGGGCCTCTTGATTTTCTTTCTCTTCTTCATCGAAGTCATCGATCTATATAGCCTTTTCCTTTTCTGTTTTAGTCGAGGCTATATTTTCTTTGGTGGTATATTCTTCTAGAAGAAATTCCTTTCCCTCTTGTTTTGATTCATGTTTGAGGTACCCAAGGTCAGGGATCTTCTTCGGTGCATCTTCTAATTCTTCTTTTTTTCTTCTTTCTCTCCTTCCTTTTCTGAAGGCACTTCTTCTTCTAGGATGGGGCCCTTATCTTGGCTGATCAGTGGAGGCTCTTTAAGGTTCTCCACATTTATTATAGTATCTTCCTTTTCTTTGGAGGGATGCTCCTCAAGTCCAACCTCTTCCTCTATATTCTTGAGTTTTTGGGACAACTCTTCCAACTCCTAACTGAGGTTTCTATTATGTACTTCATGCTGAGAGCTTCAACATCCTCCTCTAAATATTGTGACTCTTCTTCATCAATTTCCACCTTATCCAAGTTTATAGTTAACCTATCCTCTAGGTGTTCAAAGTAAGGGCCTTCAGGTTCCTCAATTATTCCTTTGCCAACCTCCCTTTGTCAATTTTCCATCTCTTCAGATATCCTCATGGTGGCTTCCATTTTTGGTGGATCTGTAGGCAGTGGATGAATGAGAAAACCAGTGGAAATCTGGGCCACCAAGGCCTGAATAGTAGGATTCATGATCACCCTCGAAATCTCAGAAGTTAAAACCTACATATATTTTGTAAAAGCCTCTGGCAGAGTGAGAAGAGGCATAGGGGTAGTGGTTGTAGGCATTGGAGCTGAGAGAATAGGAAGTAGGGGAGGTAATGAGGAGGTCAATGGTGGGGATGTTGTGGTGGAGGAAGATTTCAACACCATCACTAGAGCCACTGGTGGGGTGGAAGAGAGGTGGATTGAGATGTCCACGACAGACAGAGATGAAACGAGCAATGCTCAAGATGCAGGAGGTGGAGGAGTGGCAATGACAGCAATAGTGGCAAGAGCAGAGGTGGTCCATGATGATTGTGGCTGCTCAATTTCTTCCTCTCCCTCATGTTGGGGATCCTCTTCAATTGTCAACATTTCAATTGTAAATCCTCTTGTTTTATTTACTTTCTTTGATGGTTCACCCTTCACAGCCTTGCGTGTGTATACTTTATGCTTGGCATGGTGCTCAGGCATATCGTTCCTCTTCTTTGATCTTGTTGTCAAAAGGGACTTTTGTACTTCTTCGGTGGAGGTAGCAATAGCTCCACTATTGATTTCACTTTCGATCTCATGCTCAAGATCACCATATGTCAGTGTTGCACCTTGCACTTTGAGTTGAGCCACTTGGGCATCAACCCACAACCTGGTTTTGTCTACAACCATCTACTTTACTATGTCAAGATCATTGACCTCTTCAGTTTAGTCTATTAGTGACATCAAAAAATTGGCCATGGCATCAAACCTCTCATCAATAATTATGTCATCTTCCTCAACGACCTGTTCGAGCACAGGGAACAAGTTGATCCACTTCACAAATTGGGATATCATTCGCATGTAGCATCTCATTTACACTTCCTTATCATCTTGATAGTTGGCCCAAAAGTCTTCAGTATGCAATTGATGGGCATATTGCTTTCCCACCTATTTCTTCAATTTCCCATATGGATCAATTCTTGGATGAGTTGTGTGGAGATCTAGGTTGTACTCCACTATCTCCTTTTCTGAATACTCAACATATTCGGTAGTGGGATAGGAATGAATTCCTTGTTTGAAGGTTAGGGGATATGGGATCCCTACTCTATCTTTATCTCTAAATAAGGTATGAACATTCTGAAATTATGTAGAGACCTCCAACAGGATCATCTGGTCATTGGGGTAGTGTGGCAGCTTATAAGGCCTCTCAGAGAATCCTTTTGCTCTAATATATGTAAAATTTGGGAACTATATAAATTGGTACCCAAATTTCTGAATGAACACTTTGGCACCATGCGTGACTCTTCTCTTAAAGTCTGCCCCAAGAAGTCTGATAATATACCCAATGAAGGCATCATTCATCCTCCTGTAATATTTCTCGAAATTCTTGTATTGTAACTAAGGGTATTTTTTATAGACTTTAAGCTCTCTCCTTGGATCTGGATTGGGCGCCACATAAAGGCCCTCATATGGGAATGGCTCTACTAGAATATTTACCAAATATGAAGTGATATAGAACTAGGATACCTTCTTTGCAACCATCAACTGGCTATGAATGTTATCACTGATAATCTTTTCCTAGTGGAATTTTTTCTTACCACAGAGGATTTCTTCGATAAAATAAAACATCCACTCTTGGAAGAAGGCAGTAGTGGGGAGGCCCATTACTTTGCTAAGTAGAGTAACCAAGTCATGGTACTCCTTGTGAAAGTCACTTCTATATAGCTCCTATGGCACTTTAGCGGCACTGCCCCTCTTATCCTTCAACCAATGTTGGTTGATCAATTTCTTACACGCTAGGGGGTCTACTTTCCACATGTTCTCTATATATCCCTTTTTTGTTTCTTCCATTTTTTCAAATGTAGGGATATGGAAGGTTTGGCCTATAGACCTTATAGACAAATCTACTAACACTCTACCATCATGGTCGATGATCTTCTTGCTACTATGATAACACTCTTTGCACGCCATGACCAGTTCTGAAGCAATGAGTATAGGAGGGAAGCCAACTACCTTGGCAAGGCCACTCTTTCTAATTTTCAATGCATTCTTGATCTTTGGGTTCACTATTACCCTTTTTCTAAATTCATTGATGTCTACGTGCCCGAGGTTTCTGTCTAATATGGTGCTCCAATTAGTAGCGATTTTGGAGGTGATTTCCACCCCGTGGAACTGATACCTCATCTGATCCTTTTCTTCTTTGCCTCTAGGTACTTTGGCAAGCTTCTTCCCTTTTTTTTTTTTTGACAAACTTCTTCAATGGTCCCACAACGGATTCCATAAATCCTTCACAAAAAGATGCAGTAACCACATTCATAAAATCGAGGAAGCATTAGCTAAATCCTACAAAATAGGGGTTAGATTCAACAATTCATCTCCAAAAGATCATAGGATTCATTGAAATTTAATATCATTCATCATTTGAGGCTTTCTTGGATCAATTACAAGAATGTGGGCCCAAGGATGTGGGTTTCCTTGGGTCGACAACCGTCAGGAGTGTTCAGGAGCAAGACACCACCGAGGTCACGGCAGCCCGTAGATGGCCACCCACACCCAAAGTTTTGCATTTGAAGGTTCGTCATTATTCAAGGCTCTAAAACATTTGGCACATGCGAAAATAAATTTTGGATCCTTTAGAGACATTCAATTAGTCGCTTTGTTCATGCAGGCATAAGGAATGTGGAAGTCAAAGGCATCTCGGATGTTTGGAGCTCTATTGTGGAGAATCGACGATCAGGAAGTGGAAACTCACATGAGAAATCTTGCAAGGTGGGTCTTGTAGGCAGTTCAAATGGTTTAAGATGATTCCTTTAGGCTCAATCACTTTTGATGTTTGTGGGAAGGCACCAACGGAAGGCCATCAAGAGATTCCTGTTATGGGATGGCAATGATGGTGTGGCATCCTGCGAGTGGCGGTCCGCACAGACGGGTCTACAGAACACCCTAGCATTAATCATTTTGTTTTAAATGACTCAGATAGTGGAGGAGAGCTTGGGCTCTGCCCTATAGAAGGAAGGTAAGGTGTGACTATTAGTGAACGACAACCACATGACGGCGGGCCACAAGTAGCGGCCCGCAAGGTTAGCTCCGTAATGCATTTAAACTTAGTCATTTTTAGCACTAAGGATTTGCAAGGCAACGAAGTGGATGGAGTCTACATAATGGATTGACGTGGGTCCTTGGCTATGTTGATCGACGATGATGATGAAAAGGCATTCCATAGATAGAGCCCCGCAAAGTTAGGTCTGCAAGGAGATTTTAGACTTAGCATTTTCTCGTGTAAACTTTGGAAGGCAAGGAGGACTAGGAGTTCCATGGTGTGGGTGGGAGAAAGGACCTCACCATTTTAGGATAGCGTTGAGATTATGACAAAGGGAAGGTAGAGGTCTATAGGGGATGGCCTTTAAGAGACTTAGGTTTGATCCTTTGGCGGCATGGTACTCGATGAAACCTGCGATGCAGGAAGTGGGTGTAGGATGGCCATTTTATAATGGCGGTAAGGTAGGTTTCGTCTGCATGTGGCAACCCACAAAAGTGGACCCACAAGGGTCCTCCGATATTATGTGTTTTTTTTGTTTTACTTTAGTTGGGGACAATGACAAAAGGTTTGTGGGCTGCAAAGGTTTCATGGCTCTAGTGAAGAATAGTGGCGGGGAGGTGAAGTTTTGCATGGCCTTTAGAGGTCGTGTTTGAATGAATCTCGAAGGAATCTCAAGATGGGTTTGTGTAGAAATGGAAGGTTATTCGTCCACCCCAAAAGATCATAGAGTTTGACTTAAGATTTTAATCAGTTTTGGAAAAATTAATTCAAAGGACATTTTAGGTTGACAATGGTGGACATACCTGAAGATCCTAAAGAAATTGATGAAGGACAAGCTCGAGATCTCCCTGGAGGTTGTGTGGGCACAAAGGAGGCAATGGTTGCTTTGGGCTCTAAAAAAATCTAAACTGGAAGGGTGAAAATAACAGGTCAGCCAGCTATTTATAGGAAAATATGTATTGATGACCCACATTAAATGCACATACGATGGTTGGCGAGGTAGCTAGGAACAAATTTAGAAAGAGCAGTGGTGGGAACGTTGGGGCCCACAAGGCAAATGGAACCCTAATCACTGTCATTTGACAATCGATAGATGACAGTGGCCATGGAGGATGCAGGATCCATTGTGCGGGTAGACATCCTGCATCAACCACTAGAGAAATGACAAAGGGAAGCTCACAAGGGTAGACCTGCAAGAGGTGAAGGGTGCCAATTTTAAAAGACTAAATGAAACCTGCCAAGGAAACCCTGCAAAGGCCAAGGACTTAAAAAAATTTGGTGTGATGAATTTTGGTCAACTAAGGATGATGAATTTTAGGGTCCCTGACCATTTGACACTCAAAATTTAGGGGCACGCAAAATGAGGTGAAGCCAAAAAGTGACCAACGAAGGAAAAATAGAGGGTCCCTGTTCTGAATGGCACATGTGTGCTATATGCACAACAAATGGTGCCTCTACTGGGAGAATGCTCCCAAGAATTTTAAAGATAAATATTCATTCAGAACCTAGAATCTCTGGTTTCATAGACCAAAAGCTAGTTTCTATAGGTGGACTAGGAACTCAAAGGGGGACGAGATCCTTAGTTGAATCACATTATAGGAATACACCAAAAGTGTGTGCATAGTGGATTTATTCCCTTTCCTTAGAGATCATATGAACAACTGTTTACCAGTCAAGGAAAGCTACATAAGTTGTGTAACCCCAAAAGTAACCTGGACATTGATTTGCTACCAGTCAGGTATCCATAGCCCAGATGGAATTATCATTGTGACCCTGCAAACATTTCTCTATTGCCAGTCGAACATCTATAGCTCCGATAGAGTTATTCACACACCCACACAATTGCATGTGTTAACTTTCTTCTTTTTCTTTTCTATTATTTTTTTTAATATTTTCTTTTTGTGTACTTTAATTCTCTTTTAACTCAACTACTTAAGCATTGAAGCTCACAATGGGTTTGGGAATCATAGTGGTCACTAGAGTAGACTTAAGATTTTTCACTTGCCTAGCTCTCCTAACAGCTATTGTATAGCTCTTTGAAAACAATTTAAAGTGTGTTTTTGTGCATGATCTGAGATAAGTGTAAAAATATTCAAACAAGGATTCCATCCTAGGTCAAGTCAAAGTTCAAATAAGGAAACCAACTCCATAGAAGTGGTCAAAAATCAATAGTTATGAATAAAGATTTACCCAAAGAACAAATACGATTGGGCAACAAAGTGAACCACTCATCGAGCCAAGCATTACCACCACATCAAGGATGAAGGAACACCCTCAACAAAAAAAAATAGCTGAGAAAACGAGCAACAATGACAACAAAGAAGCAAACCAAGAAAACCTAAACTAACCTATATACAACTATATAAAAAGAAGTGCTCCAAAAGCTCAGGCAATTTCAAATAATGCTTGAGGTGTTTCCAATTGACAAGAAATGGGACATCCTCCTTGGTGAGTGTCCTAAGGAGAAAGGCATTCTCTCCTAAATTTTTTGAAATCTGAAAGGGGCCAAGCCAAAGCTTGTCAAATTTTTCATGTCCCACTTTCTTCTCATGCGACTTGTCCCAACAAAGGACCAAATAAACAATTCTAAAGGCCTTTACTTTAGCTCGATGATTGAATCATCTTTTGACAATGCCCTAGTGTTTGGTGAAATTTTCAAGCGCCCTATCATGAAATTCTTCTAAATACAACAACTCAGCCAGGTGGGCCTCTCGACGGTTTCCCTCCTCATGATATGTGTTGAGAAACTAGAGGGTGGGGATCTTGAGGTGAATGGAAAATATAGGCTCTAAGCCATAAATCAAATGGAATGGAGAATCATCTAGAGAGGCCTTATGACATGTATGATCTACCTAGAGGGAAAAACATAGCTGGGTGTGCTAGTCTTTAGGATTTCTATCAAGCAATTTTTTAATCACAGTTATCAGATTTTTGTTTGTTGACTCAACTAGGCCATTACCTTGAGGGTAATAGCTGGACAAGAATTTGAGTGAAATTTTGTAATTGAAGGCCCAATGAACGAACTTAAGTGAAGAAAAGGTGGGGCCATTATCACACACAAGAGCATAGAGGTAACCAAAATGATTCAAGATAAAAATTTCTAAAAAATTAACAACCACCTCAGTAGTGCATTGCCTACATGCTATCACTTTTATCCATCTATTACAATAATCGAAAGTGGTTAGAATGTACCCATGGCATGCAGAGGATGGTGGGCTTACCAGACTAACAAAGTTGAGGCCCCATTGAGGAAATGTTCTTACCTCCAAGACCAATTGTAGTGGGACAACAATATTTCTCTCCCTGGTAGCAACAATCTGGCAAATGTGGCATGTTTTGACATGACTATGCACATCTTTAAACACCATCAGCCAGTAGTACCTTGCTCATAGAATTTGATGGGAAATGAAAGGGCTAGATCCATTGACAGTTCCAAATTTATCATGAAATTCCTTGAGGACTTTGACTGCTTCTTCCTTGTCGAGGCATCTGAGATAGATTATTTCATGAGTTCTCTTGTACAATATAGATCCTTGTAGCATATAATTTTTTCTTTTTAGCCTTAGAGCATTCTTTTTTACCCCTTGCAAATGGGACGGGCACTTGTGGTTGAGAAAATATTAGACAATATCATTGTACCACTCTATAGGAGAAACATCCTCTAGTTGATACTGTTGCATGGTAAGTTCGGGCCCTACTTCAGCTATTTTTTCGGCTATCGTTCAAGTGAGGGCATGCCCTCAAACTAACTTCATGGGCTGAATTCCATGGAATACTCTTGTAATAGAGTGACCCACTTTTCTCTTCATTCTCCCAGGTCGTTTTGCATCAACAAAGTTTTAACTACTAGATCAGGCACAATTGTGAACACTTTGTTTCGCAAAATGTAGTGCCAAACTTTTTTAACTCCTCTAACCAAGGCGTACGCTTGCTTTTCAACATTGTGATATCTTAACTCTACATCTTTCAGTGAAGCACCCATGAAGGCAATGTGATGCTCATTTCCTTCATCATCTTTCTAAGTCAATATGCTAGAACAAGAGTGGTTTGATGAAAATGAATAAATATAAAATGGTTTCAGGTAGTCAAGGCTGACCAGCACTGCTGCATCAAAAATCACCCTTTTGATTTCTTTAAAAGCCTACTTCACTTCCAGTGTCCATTCAACTTTGGCATCTTGTTTTAGCATAGCATTTAGCGGTTTGATTATTTCAACGAGACCTGTGATGAATTTTTTGACAAAATTTATCTTTCCAAAGAAAGACTTCAATTCCTTCTTACTACCTAGAAGATGAATTTTTAGTATGGCCTGGATATGCTCAGGTTCTATTGAGATTCCATTTTCTGAGATCACTTGCCCCAACAACTTTCCTTCTGTAACTCTAAAGATGCACTTCTTTGGATTCAAAGAAATTCCAAATTCCCTGCACTTCTGGAAGACCTTACACAGATCAGAGACATGATCTCCTCTATTCTTTTAAAACAAAGTAAAATCATCCATATAAATGATAATTCATTTTCCAATTAGGTCCTTGAAGGTGATATCCATTGCACGTTGGAAGGTGGTGCTAGTGTTGATTAATCCAAATGGGATTCTTTTGTATGAAAATGTTCCCCATTTCGTGGTGAATGTTGTTTTGTGTTTTTCCTCATATTACACCATCACCTAGTTATATCTCGAGTACTCGTCCAAGAAGGGCATTATCTACGATCCATTGACTATTTATAATGCCTCATCCAATGAGGGAACTAGGTAATTTTCCTTCTCCGAGGCTCTATTCAGGTTCTGGAAGTCTACACATAATTTGATTTCTTTGTTCTTCCTAACTGGAACTAAATTTTCCACCCAAGTGGAGTGTCTAACTGGGAAAATCATTCTTGCAGATAGCAACTTCTAGACTTCCTTGTAGATGATAGGATTGAGCATTGATTGGGTCCTGACGCTTCCTAAAGGGTCTCACATCTGGCCTGAGGGAAATGGTATGAATAATAATCGAGGTATCATATGTTTTCAAGTCTTCATAACTTCAGGAAATTACATCATGATAGGTGCACAAGGCATCATCGATCCCTTTCTTTTCTTTTGGTGTGCATACTTTGTTAATGAACACATTCTTGACCTCTTCGGTCATTCCTAGGTTGTGGGCATCACACCGATTATTAATGGAATCCCTTTTTGTTTGTTGATCTTGATCCATTATCTGATACAAATCAAATATTGATTCTAACTAGATCATGCCTCAGGGTATCGTATATGTTTTAAGATTAATGACACCCTCTATGTCTAATTCAGCCTCTTTGAGCTCTGTATGATCAATGATTTGAGTTGCAAACACATCAGAGCTTGTGATTAAATACAAGATATGATTTTTTCATTGAACACTTGGAAATTGGTGACATTGTCTGGCACTGATGGAGTGGAGGTAAGTTCAAAAGTGAAATTTCTTAGGTCGGCTAAGGAGAGGGGTCGTAAGGTACTAGCTGCTTGGGCTAAGGCATCAGTAGTATAATTCTTGGAATGAGGGATCAATTGAATGTTGAATGCATCTAAGCCCTCTATGAGATCTTATACCCTATGCCTATAATTTTTTAGTCTTCTATCATGACAAGAATACAGTTTCCTTACTTGTTTTACAACTAGCTCAGAGTCACCAAATACTTGGAGCATCTTAACTTTCTTTCTTAGTGCCATCAAGAGACCATGAACTAATGCTTCATACTCAACTATGTTATTTTTGGAATAAAATTGATGTTTGTGAGTAGCAAAGTATGTCTTACTTATAGGGTTGATTAGCTCAAAGTCGGCTTTGGCTCCTTACTTGGATTTAAACCCGTCAAAGTGCATCATAAAAAGTTGGAGGAATCTATGACCTTGGTGCCAATAGGACATATTTCTTCGTTCATGGTACATCCATTTTAGCAGCTTTGGGTGATAGTGTAGGCTCAACATGGCCTTGGTTTGGCTACATTTTTTGAAGTTCCCCCTTTGGGGTGACCTCTCCTTTGATATGCTCAATTTCTGTTTGGCACAGGTAACATTCGAATTCTGAATGGGCAGCATTGTGTTCCCTGCACCAACTGGGCAATAGTAGCTCCTAAAAATCCATCCTGGCTCCTAGACTTAGCTGATCTTACACACATTTCTCCATAAAATCCTAGAAGTCATCCAACAATCTGAGATTACCATCCTCATAGGATTCTTCATCATCTGATTCAATTATTTCCTCCATACTTTTAGGCATATGGGTCAAATTGATAGGAAGACTGCATAGCACAAGAAGGACCTCTTTGGCCAACTCTTCTTCATAATATTCTTGCTCATTCAGATATGCCATGAAGCAGTAATTCCCCAACTCTAATTTAGAAAATAGTACCTCATTGGTGTTGTACTCTATGATCATGAATTTCATACGAGCCTCTCTATCAATATGGATATGTTTTGGCAACCCTTTCCATGGAAATTATAAGTGAGAATACTCTATGACAACATATCCATTTAGTGCCCAAGTG
Organism: Sequoiadendron giganteum; assembly: GCA_007115665.2. Classification (NCBI taxonomy): domain Eukaryota; kingdom Viridiplantae; phylum Streptophyta; class Pinopsida; order Cupressales; family Cupressaceae; genus Sequoiadendron; species Sequoiadendron giganteum. The sequence continues at coordinate 479,163,266 of CM021104.1, forward strand.
AAGTCCCTTCCTAATATGATTCCATAGGTGTCAGGAATATCAACAACCTAGATATTGATCATCTATTGCACCCTTGGATCAACAAGAATCTGCATAGGTATTCTATTGATTTCTCCAACTATGTTGATCTTTGTCTTGTCTAGTTGAGTTACCTTTCGTCAGGAGGGGGTCGGGACTATTCCAAAAGCTTTGCACACTACCAAAGGCATGACATTAGTGGAGGCTCCCGAGTCAAGTAAGCAGTTATGCAGGTTCTTCCCAAAAATTCTAATGGTGGTCAGGAAGGGAGGGGTCTCGAGCTTCCCTTGGAACAAAAACCCTACTGAAATGTCAACTTGAGCTACTTGACCCTTGTCTTTATCATTGTTCCTATTCTGGGTTTGTGCTTGATCCTATTCTTTAGCGTGTTGTTTTCTTGCTTGCTGATTTGAAGGCCGATCCATTTTATTTCCAAAGATTTGTTGGATTATAGGTTCATTTTGTGAATCATCGAAGGAAACCCTTTTAGCATACCATTCTTGAGTCGGTTTGGATGGGGCGGTCCCATTGAACATTCTAAAGAAGGAATTCCTAACTGCTAGGACTCTAAGTAATTCAAAGTATGATAGGCTCAATTTAAGCTTCTTAAATTCTTCGGCCACATACTCCCCCATTTGTTCTATTTCAGCTTCAAAAGAGTTACCCTGAGAAGAATTGGTAGGTTGATCTTCCTCATCTACTGGACCATTATCTACTGAATTGAAGAGCTGGAACAAAGGGCTTTCATTACTTGCCTCTTTTTCTTCTTCATCCTTTGGGGCAGAAATCTCCTTCTTAGGTATGTTGTTTTCACCTTTTGGGAAAGGGGCTTAATTGAACACTAGCACTGAGGAATCATATGGTTCAGAAGGAATAAGGTCCCTACAACTCAAACCATCAATGACATTCTTAACCTCCACTTGGAAGATCTTAGTGGCTATTTAGAATTTTGAACAATCCAACTCGAAATGCCTACTTTTTTTGTGGATGCAACACCAACCAAATAAGGTGACCTCTGCCAAGTATACTCCACTTGTTATCTTGTCACTAATACTTGGTTGGTCGAGAGGTGTGGGGATGCCACTGTTGTTTGGCCTTGTGTTCCATGTTTGTTTTTTTCTTTGTGAAGGCCTTCTATCGAAGTTCTACCCCAAATTCTTCCCTCTTTCACAATTCTATTCGGAGGAAGCACCCGCATCATAGGTGTCACATTTGATATTAGCTTGAATACTTCATTGGGATGCTTGTAGTTGGTTATTCTGATTTATTAGATGTGTCATTTTAGTTGACATCTTCTTGACCAATTCTATCAACTCATCTATCTAATCCTTTTCTGCAATGCTCAGTTGCGAGGCTGAATTTTAAAGGAAGACCAATTGTACTACTGGTTGGTTTTTCTGAGAAGGTGGGAACTTAGAACTCTAGAGGTATACAAGAACTTGGGGCAGCTGGGATTAGACCTACTAATAATCTAGTTGTAGATATTAAGGCATGAGAGGTGCTTGGTTCAAAGGCTTCCCCAAATGAGGCACTATCAGGAGCTGTGAAACTTGATTCATTAATGGTGTTTGATGTGCCAGGGCCTGGGTAAGTCCCTAGATCTGATTTGGATGAGAATATGACCCTAACGATGGTAGCAGACAAGCAATGTGCTACCCCAAATTGGTGCTTGTTATGATTGCTTCTACATAGGCATCCACCAACCTCACGGGCGATGGGTGCATTCTCTTTACTAGTGCGAAAGTGAGATTGTCCAAGGATACATAATACACCAAATGAGCAAAAGGATCATCAACCACATAGAGCATCTATGACCTCATGTAAGCTCAATGGAATCTATCATTGAAGGAGTTGATTGGCTCATTGACTTCCCTTTGAATGGACATGAATTGCTAGTAAAACTCAGAAGGGTTGATCAGGATCTTGAATTTCTACAAGAAAGTGTTCTTTGACAGATCCCAAGTAGTTATGGTCCCTGTCGAAAAGTGGATGTACCAATAAATGGACTCATCCCCCAAATAATAAGGAAAGAGCCTGCATGCGACATCTTCATGCTCAATCTATATATCTTTCAAACCTGTTTGAAAGATCTTAATGTGTTCTACTATCCTTTATGGATCCTGAGGATGGAACTTAGTGCAAAAGCCCTTCAGATTCTTAGGTATGTCATGATAGTTGTTGAAGGATAGAGGGGATGGTTTATTACCCAACCATGTCATGGGAGGTGGAGGTGGAGGTGGCTACACCATAGTGAATTAAGGTTGTAAAGCGATTGGGGTAGATGGTATATCTCTTTGGTTGTGGGAGAAGAGGGGTTGGAAGGCAGCTTGGAGTGGCTGGAAAGAGGAAGGTGCTGTTGAAAGTGAAGGAGAAGGGTAGGGCGAATGGATGGAAGGAGAAGGTGGAGATGAAGGTGAAGTGGGCTGGTTGGATGTGGCTAAGGAGAACACTTTCCCTCTCTTAGCTCTCTTAGCCTTGGTAGGGGGTGGTAGCTCTTGAAAATCCCATTTGTTTGGTGTAGATATTAACAATGTTTGGAACCTCTCAGGGGAGAAGGAACCAATTCGATCCAGCTTAGCAAAAGCAAGGCCCTTCTTCTAGCACCATTTATGTTGATGGGTGTTTTTGCACTTCTCCACACAGGTAGCACACAAGTATGCTACCTCTCTTGAAAGATAATTCCCTACAAATAAGTTATAGAAAATTATCCCAAGGTCTCTCGAGTGTCAAGTCATGACTTGCAAAAATAGCTCAGTTGATTGATGTGATTGGCTAGTAATCACAAAGGGAATTTATGGTTCACTAAGTTAGAAGGAATTGGATCTTCAAATGGAGTTTATGGAATTCCAATATGAGGTACAAATGTCATAGGTTCAAAATCACAATCTAAAACTCCATATTTGACATTAGATTTGGCTTTACAATGATGTTGGAACCTTGCTTTAATTCCTATTTAAAAGAAAATCCAAAAGGGGGAAATGATAGAAGGTACACCTTGCATATATTTTATAAAATCCTCTGGTAGAGTGAGAAGAGGCATAGGGGTAGTGGTTGTAGGCATTGGAACATAGAGAATAGGAATTACGGGAGGCAGTAAGGAGGTTGATGGTGGGGATTTTGTGGTGAAGGAAGAGTCCAACACCATCACTAGAGCCATTGGTGGGGTGGAAGAGAGGTGGACTGAGATTTCCATGGTAGGTGGAGATGAAAAGGGAAATGCCCGAGATGTAGGAGGTGGAGGAGTGGCAATGACAGTAATAGTGGCAAGAGTGGAAGTGGCCGATGATGATTGTGGCCGCTCAATTTCTTCTGCTCCCTCATGCTGGGAATCCTCTTCAATTTTCAACATTTCAACTATAAATCCTTTTGTTTTCTTCTCTTTATTCAAGGGTTCACCCTCCGTGACCTTGCATGTGTATACTTTGTGCTTGGGATGATGCTCAGGCACATCCTTCCTCTTCTTTGATATTTTTTTCATAGGGGACTTTGGTGCTTCTTCGGTGGAGGTAGCAGTAACTCCACTATTAGTTTTTCTTTTGAGATCATCTTCAAGCTCACCATATGTCACTGTTCCACCTTGCAATTTGAGGTTAGCCACTTGGGCGTCAACCCATCTCCTGGTTCTGTCTACAACCGACTGTGTTAGTATGTCGAGATCATTAACCTCTTCTTCATTCCAGTCTATTAGTGGCAGCAGAAAATTGGCCATGGAATCAAACCTCTCATCAATAATTATGTCATATTCCTCAATGACTTGGTTGAACACATGGAACAAGTTGACCGACTTCACAAACTGGGTTGTCATTTTCATGTAGCATCTCATCTGCACTTCCTTATCATCTTGATAGTTGGCCTATAAGTCTTCAATATGCGACTGATGGGCATATTGCTTTCCCACCTATTTATTCAATTTCCTATATGGGTCAATTCTTGGCCGAGTTGTGTGGAGGTCTAGGTTATACTCCACTATCTCCTTTTTGGAATACTCAATGCATTTGGTAGTGTGAAAGGAATACATTCCTTGTCTGAATGTTAGGGGATATGGGATCCTTGCTCTATGTTTATCGCTCAGTAAGGTATGATCATTCTACAATTGTCTAGAGACCTCTAGCAGGATCACCTGGTCATTGGGTAGCATGGAAGCTTATAAGGCCTCTCAGAGAAGCCTTCTACTCTAATATATGTAAACTTTGAGAACTATATGAACAGGTACCCAAATCTCTAAATGAACACTCTGGTGCTATGCAAAACTCTTCTTTCAAATTCTCCCTCAAGAAGTCTAATAATATGTCCAATGAAGGCATCATTCACCCTCCTATAATCTTTCTTAAAATTCATGTATTCTAACTGAGGGTATCTATTATAGACTTTAAGGTCTCTCCTTAGATCTAGATTGTGTGCCATAGAAAGGCCTTTGTATGGGAATGGCTCCACTAGAAGATATACCAAATTTGAGTTCATATAGAACTAGGATGTCTTCTTTACAACCATCAATTGGCTATGAATGTTATCATTGATAATCTTTTCCTAGTGGAACTTTGTCTTACCATAGAGGATTTCTTTGATTAAGTAAAACACCTAATCCTGGAAGAAGGCAACATTGGGGAGGCCCATTACTCTACTAATCAGAGTAAACAAGTCATGGTACTCCTCATGGAAGTCACTTTTGTATAGTTCCTATGGCACTTTAGTGACACAACCCATCTTATCCTTCAACCAATGTTGATTGATCAATTTCTTACATGCTAGGGGGTTTACTTTCCACATGTTTTCAACATATCTCTTTTTTGTTTCTTTCGTTTTGTCAAATGTAGGGATATGGAAGATCTAGCCTATAGACCTAGCAGAAAAATCTACTAACACTCTACCATCATGATCAATGATCTTCTTGTTGATGTGATAACACTCTTTGCATGCCATGACCAATTCTGGAGTAATGAGCATAGGAGGGAAGCCGACCGCCTTGGTGAGGCCACTCTTTCTAATTTTCAATGCATTCTTAGTCTTTGGGTTCACTATTACACTTTGTCTGAATTCATCGATGTCTATGTGCCCAAGGTTTGTGTCTGATATGGTGCCTCAATCGAAAGTGAGTTTTGAGGTGATTTCCACCCTATGGAACTGATACCTCATCTGATACTTTTCTTCTTTTCCCCTGGGTGCTTTGGCATGCTTCTTCCCTTTATCTTCTTGGGCATACTTCTCTGCTGGTCCCACAACAAATTCCATATATCCTACACAAAAGGATGTAGTAGGCACATTAATAAAATATGAGAAGCGTTAACTAAATCCTACAAAATAGGGGTTAGATTCAACAATTCATCTCCCAAAGATCATAGGAATCATTGACATTTAATATCATTCATAATTTGAGGCTTCCTTGGATCAATTACAAGAATACAGGCCCAGGGATGCGGGTTTCCCTAGGCCGATAGCCACTAGGAGTGTTCAGGAGTAGGATGTCATCGATGTCACAATGGCTTGCAGACGGCCACCCACATACTAAGTTTCACATTTGAAGATTGGTCATTATTCAAGTCTTTAAGGCATTTGGAACATGCATGAATCAATTTTGGAGCCTTTGGAGATGTTCAACTAGTCGCTTTTGTCATGTAGGCAAAAGGAATGCGGAAGTCAGAGCCATCTTAGATGTTTGGAGCTCTGTCATGGAGAAATAATAATCAAGAAGTGGAGACCCACATGAGGAATCCCACAAGGTAGGCCTCATAGGTGGTTCAAATGGTTTAAGATGAATCCTTTAGGCTCAGTCACTTTGGATGTTTATGGGAAAGGACCGATGGAAGGTCGTTGGGAGATAGTTGTTTTTAGATGGCAATGATGGTGCGGCATCCCATGAGCGGCGGTCCGCATAGGCAGGTCTGTGGAACACTGTGGTATTAACCATTTCATTTGAAAGGAATCAAATGGTGGAGGAGAGCTCGGGTTCCAACCTACAGAAGGAAGGTAAGGCACAGTCGTTAGCAAACAACAACCACTTGATGGTTGGCCGCAAGCAACAGCCTACAAGGTGAGCTCCGTAATACATTTAAACTTAGTCATTTTTAGCACTCAGGACTTGCAAGGCAACAAAGTGACCAAAGTCTGCATAGTGAACCGACATGGGTCCTTGGCTGTTTTGATTGATAGGGATGACAACAGGGCAACCTACAGATGAACCCCCACAAAGTTAGGTCCACAAGATATTTTAGTCTTAGTGTTTCCTTATGTAAACTTTGGAAGGAAATGAGGACTACGGGGTCTGTGGTGCAAGAGGGAGCAAGGACCTTGCCATTGAGGATAACATTGAGATGATGGCGAAGGGAAGCTTGAGGTCCATAGGGGACAACCCACTAGAGACTTAGGTTTGATTGTTTGGCAGCATGGTACTCAGTGGAACCCATGATGTGGGAAGCGGTCATTGGATGGCCATTTTAGAATGGCAGTAAGATAGGTTCCATCTGCATGCGATGAACCGCAAAAGAGGACCCACAAGGTTCCTCTGATCTTGTGTATTTTTGTTGTTTTACTTTACTTGGGGATGGAGATGAAAGGTTCATGGAGCGCAAAGGGTTCATGGATCTGGTGAAGAATAGTGGCAGGGAGGTGAAGTTCTGCATGGCCCTTAGAGATCGTGTTTGAATGAATCTCAAAGGAATCTCAAGATGGGTTTGTGTGGAAATTGAACGTTATTTGGCTGCCCCAAAAGATTATAGAGTTTGTCTTAAGATTTTAATCGATTCTAGAAAACTTAATTCAAAGGATGTTTTAGGCTGATGGTGGTAGACATACCTGAAGATCTCGAAGAAATCGATGAAGTCCAAGCTTGAGATCTCCCTAGAGGTCATGTGAGCACGAAGGAGGCAATGACTACTTTGGGCTTTGACAAACTCTGAACTGGTAGGGTGAAAATGACAGGTCAGCCCAACTATTTATAGGAAAATATGCATTTATGACCTGCATTAAATGCACATACGACAACTAGCGAGGTAGTTGGGCATAGATTTTGAGAGAGCGATGGCAGGAACATTGGAGCTCACAAGGTGGATCGAATCCTAGTCACTATCATTTGATGGTTGATGGAAGATGATAGCCACAAAGGATGTGGGACCTATCGTGCAGGAAGACATCCTACATCGGTTGTCAGAGAAACAAAAAAGATAAGGCAATGATGTACAAAGGGAAGCCCGCAAGGGTGGACCTGCAAGAGGTGAAGGGTGCCAATTTTAAAGTACTAAAGGAAACCTTCCAAGGAAACCCCGCAAAGGCTAAGGACTTAGAAATTGTTGGGGTGATGAATTTTGGTCAACTAAGGATGATGACTTTTAGGGTCCTTGACCATTTGACTCTCAAAATTTAGGGGCACGCAAAATGAGGCAAAGGAAAAAAGTGACCGACGAAGGTGAAAAGAGAGGGTCCCCATTCTAAACAAGGCGTGTGTGCTATAGGCACAACATGTTGTTCAGTTTCTTATTTAAATCTTAACTCCAAATTAATCAAGCCCATTCTAGTTGGTGGTATCATGTCGTCTTCCATCTTTACTTTTGTAAGTGGCTTCTTTTTTTGACCCATTCTAGTCTCCAACCTTTACTCTAAGACACCAAATTTTACTCTTGGTTTCCATTATCATTACTAGATTTTACTTGTTTTAAATTAGGATTGTCAAAAGGTTCTCCTACCTCCTGGATACTTTTCTAGTTGGTTTTGATTTTCAATATGTTGACTTTTCTACTACATCTAAATTTTTCCAATTTATGCTAATAATTAGTTTTTTCAATTTTGCATTTGCACCCATATACATAACCTTCTTCCTTGGCCCAAGTATATTCCTTCTGCATTCCCAAGGAATCACTCTAAGATTTTTTTTAGGAGTTTCCACGATTCTTTCCTAGTCCCAAAGAAAAAATTTAGGAAATTGGTTTCCTTATTGTTTCCCTTGTTCTTCCTTTCCCACCCATCCTAGCATATGAACCTTTCAAACATTAACCACTGATAATGTTTGTAGAAAACATACATAATGAGCTCATAGGCCCAACTTTTGAACCTGGTAGCTCTGATACCACATGTAACAAGCCCAAATTTTATCCTATTATTTTCACCTAAGTTTTAACCCATATATATGTGAAAAGATCAAGTTCACCAATACATAGAAATATGATTTTCAAATTCAATAACATAGATGCATATTTGAAACAAACCCATTCCAAATTATATTGCATGAATAAAGTAACATTACATAACCCCAACTAATTATTTCATCTTTCAAATACATTTAACATAAAGATGCAAGATCATAATTACAAAACATATCTTACAAGAGCTTAATGGATCAAGAGTAAAATTGGTCAAGATGTCTCCTACTAGAGCACAAATCTTCATTTTTCCATGTTTCACAAGTCTTAGCCACCGACTACATGAGGGAGAGCATCAACCAAGTTCTTTTCCTTCAACCATGAACTTAAGTAATCCCCTGCATATCTTCCTAACCAATAAGATGGCCCTCCCTTCAACAAAGAGATTGGTATGAAAGCCCTCTAATATAAAGCCTACCTGAGCATGGTGTTGCGTCCTACATAAGTAGCATTGCCATATAGTGGATAACCACCTACATGCATGAAAATCCCTACTAGCTATGCAATCCTGGCTCACAATGAATAGACAAGTGTACACAATGGAAACTTACACTTACTTTGGCCAAAGATTTCATATATATAAATATACAATGGCTCATACTTCTAGAAAATTTGTATGTTCACCCACCCCCTCGCTCGACTTGGAAACTATAATGACCATAAATTACTCTTGACCAAGTTTGACAACATAATAATATAACAAGATTCCATTCCAAAAAGTGATATAACAATGATATTGATCTAATGGACCAATTAGGTTTAACCCAACTCTTAAATACCATGTTACACATTTGTACATTCATGGAACTAGAAACTTTCTTTTTTTCAAGTTCTTTTTTTTAATTATGGGAGTAATGAATCTCCTAGTTTAAACATAATTAATTAATAATGATGACACCATGTCACCGACTAGACACATCTAGTTTCAATCTAAAGCACTATCACTATGTCAATATATAATAATTCAGAATTAACTTGATTTGAAGATTACTTTCCCATGTTGGGTTTCAGAATCTTTGTTGTCATATCTAATATGTATCCATCCTTTTAGGATTCCATAAGCAATTCGATTATCCTTGACATTAGATTTCATATCAAACTTCATGTTCATAGTAATGTCTAATAATATTGAATCAACATAAAAATTTATTTAACCGTGCTAGTAAATTCAACTAAGAACCTTTCGACTAATCTCCCATTTCCTCATGGTTATTTATAATTTATCCTTTGCATCGATTATATAAGATTTCTATATTTTTATAATCATAAACAAACATATAATATTTCCCATACATATTCACATGTTTAGAACGTATTTTAAGTTCATATCTAATCTGAAGGACATTTTCAGTTGGAGAGGATTCTGTGCTTTTGCACCTTAACGTCTCCTAGCATTACGACTCTACTTGTTGAGATGTAAAGTCCTCTTCTTCAAGACTAGAATATCATGAATAGGTATAGAATCTTGGTCAAGTATAAGATGATAGCATAATTAGAAAATATATATATATATCACTAATACATTTTTCAACTCTATTGTTGAATATCAATATAATAATATTCAAGTGTATACCCTAACCTTAGGGAATAGACTATTCTCCTATTTTCAAGGATAAACTACCAACATGGTTTCAATGACATCATATCCTATCAGTGATGACATAATATATCTAACATTCTATCATTCCCATTGCATTACTAACATCATAATTCATGCAAGAATATAAGTAGCATGCAATCATATCGGTATCATATATCTATACCTTCTAGATAGTTTAATATATAACTATGCCATACAATCATGACAGTCATTATAACTATATATGTATCATACTAATAAGATATCAGAAAACAACTTATATCAAATCTAGCTCTATGCATGAGCTTGAATCAATATCTATGATAACAACCAATAACTTGCACAAGCACTAGCAATCAATCATAAAAAACATAGATTCAACATAGAAAGGAGTAATGGATATAATTACTAAGAATTCATAGAAATATAGCTCCCACGAAGAATTTGAAACTCTAGATCAATGCCAAAAACTATGCTTGCTTCTCCTTCCAATGATAATTTATCTCTATGGTAAGTGCACCAAGTTGTAACACAAAAAAGGTGCCACCTTTTGTTTTTTTTACCTGAAATGACCATTTGGCTAGCACCAAATTTGGTGCTCACCAAATGGCTTGGATGACTGAGCCTAAGGCTCAGTATTTCAAAATGAAAATTATTTGGTGAGTGCAAAATTTGTTGCTACCCAAATGAAGTGCTCCATTTGGCTAGTGCCAAATTTGGCACTTGCCAAATGTGAAGCATTACTTTTTTCAATGAATTTTTGTGAACTCTATCTTTTTCTCTTTCTCTACTAGGGAAACTATATACATGAAATAAATATTTAAGTATAAGTTTACATTTGCATATGGACATTTAATTTCTTATACTTTAAGTTATATATCATCTATATAGTTTTAGGGTGTTTGAGAGTGGTTTCAGATCTCTTGGAGTTATAATACAAATTATAGTTTTTGGAAGATCTTATAATTTTTTAGACAGTCAAATTTCAATAACCAAGAGGTCAAATTTAAGTAGTCAACAAGTTTTATCATCTTTCTCTCACTCCTTCCCTCTCTACTCTCTATCTCTCTTCTCCCTCCCTCCCTCTCCCTTCCTCCCTTCCTCCCTCTCTCTCTCTCTCACACACACACCCCTTTATCTCCTCACTACCTCTCCCTCCATCACTCTATATCACCTATGTCTCCCTCCCTACCTCTTTCCCTCTCTACCCTATCTCTCCTCTCCCTCCCTCTACCTACCTGTATCTCTCTCTCAATCTCTCTCAATCTCTTCCCCCTCTTTCTCTCTTACTCTCTCCTCTTTATCTCACAATTTTCTCTCCCTCCCTCCCCCCCTCTCTCTCTCTCACAAACCTCTATCTCCCTCTGTAACTTTGTTTCTCTCTACCTAACCCTCAATCCCCTTCTTTTTGTCTCTCCTCTTAGTCTATCTCCTTTTTGTCCCTCCCTCCCTCCCCCCTCTTTCTATCTCAATAGCTTCTTTTCTCCATCTCACCTCTCTCTCTCTCTCTCTCTCTATCTCTCTCACACACACACACCTCTATCTCCCTCTGTACCTCTTCCTCTATCCCTCCTCTCTCTCTCTCTACTTATCTTTATCTCCCCTCTCCTTCTCTATACCTCTCTCTCCCTCCATCACTCTCTCTTTCCATCCCTTTACATCTCACCTATGTCTCCCTTCCTACCTCTTTCCCTCTCTAACCTCTATCTCTCCTCTCCCTATCTCTACCTACCTATCTCTCTTTGTCTCTCCCTCCCCATATTTCTCTCTCTCTCTCTCTCTCTCTCTCACCATTCTCTCTCCATCCCTCTCAATCTCTCCCGCTTTCCCTCCTTCCCTCTTTATCTCACCTATCCCTTTCTACCTCTCCCTCCCTCCAACCTCTCTCTCTCTCTCTCCCATTCTCTCCTTACCTCTCTACTCTCTATCTCACCACACTCTCTCTCCATCTCAATATCCCTCCCTCCCTCTCTCCCTCCTTCTCTCCTTCCCTCTCTCTACCTACCTCTACCTCTTGCTCTCCCTCACCCCTCTTTATCTCTTATTGTATCCTTCCATCTCTCTCTCTCTCTCTCTCACACACACACTCACCTCTATATCCTCCCTACCTATCACTCCCTCCCTCCCCTCTCTACTTCTCTCTATTTCTCATCTCTCTCTACATCTCCTTCCCTCTCTACTTATCCTTATATCTATTGTAGGTATGCACAGTTGGTGTTGTCATTGATGTATACTATTGGATAAGATGGTTGCAAGAGTGTGAGCTTTTGATGCTTTGATTAGTTACATTATGTTTTCATTAGTAAAGCTACTAGTGTCAACCTCTAGTGTTGTTGTGATAAGCTTATGTGATCTATGGTTGAGTTGTTTTTTGATTCTATTGTGTTGAGGAAGTGTTGAATATGATGAGGATGTGTCTTTGGTGCTTGGTTTCCAAGTGCTTTTGATAAAATTTGATTAAAAGAGGAATCAGTGTGTTGTAGTGGTGTTCTAGGTGATAGAGTTTTGTTTTGGTTTTTCTTTGCATATCTTCTAGGTTGAAGATCTGCCTATACGATTCAAATATGGTGGTGAGAGGTGTTTAGAGGTATTTTATTCAAGAGTTGGTGTGTTGGATTGATGTACAAAAGAAGTTTTGTTCACCGGTGTGTGACTGTGTTTTGCAGAGGTATTTGGGACAAATGTTTTTGCTCCACATTTCTTTATAGTTATGTTTTAGGTCTTTTGATTTTGAAGGAGTGTTGATGGTGTTGGTGTCTTACTTCAATAAAGATGGTTTGAGGTTCTGTGCTTTCAAAAATAGTTTTCTAAGTTATAGTGTATGGCAGAATAAGTTTGGATGTACTCGATGTGTACATTCTTCAGGTTAAAGTTGTTGCGAAGGATTTTGTTGGATTTTAGGGTGTTTATGGAATATTGTAGAGTGTTTTCAAGTGACATTTGTTGTCTGTGAGTTATGGACGGGTCAAAGGAAGCATTTAATTAAAATTTAAATGGTGTTTACATGGGTATCATCCGACCTTGGTTTTTACACTACTTGTGAATATGCTTAGTTGTTTTTGGAAGCATGGTGTGGTGTGGCATGTAAGGACGGATTTCGGTCCTAGCTAATGAATTTTATGGTCCATCTTTATTCCTTTCCACCTTGGAAATATTTTGGTACCGACCTAATTTGAATTTGCACATTTGAGGTGTATAGTCAACCTTGGAGAAGGTTTCAAGGTTGAAGATGGTATAAGTATGAGTTGAGTTTTTGATGGATGATAAGATAGATGTGAGAGATGCTAATGACGTGAAGTGTAGATTTGTATAGTGAAAATTTAAGAAGTGCATTGTGAGCTTTCATGTGTTAGATTATTGGATGCAGTGACCAGACGGTGTCTACAATCCTTCAATCAGGCTGCAAAAGTGTTGATGACATTGTGGTGGATTCTTTGTTGCATTGAGATAGTTTTCTCTATATAACACTTCTTCTCTATCTTCTTTTCTATTCTAGTAGTGAGCCTTTCTCTTTTTGGGTAGTTTTTCCTCTAGTAGTGATCCCTTGTAATTGGTATTGATATTAATTATATTGTGAGCTAATCCTCATCGCAGTTTTTCCCTTCTTGGGTTTTCCATGTAAATTTGGTGTTCTCTTGTGTATGGTGTCAAGTTGTTTTAGTTTTTTCTTAAATTTTTCTTTTCATGCTAATTCATCATAACATATTAAAGTTTTAATGAATAAATGTGGATGTGAATGTTGATGAGGGTTTTGAAGCTTTAAGGTACAACTGATTCACCCCCCTCTTAATTGTCTTGTGCATTCAATAATTTGTATCAGAGAGAGGTTCCTTGAAGAAAATATTAACCTCTTAAGGTAGATTTGGGATGGCACACAAGAAGGAGATCCCTATGTTTGATGGAATAGAATATGCATTCTAGAAGACAAGGATGGAATACTTTTTGGATTATCTAGGATATGATGTGTGGAAGTCAATTCAGAATGGATATATTATGCCTACAAATGGTCTGAGCACTGAAGCTAAACTAAAGGCCCATGAAAACAGTAGTAAAGCATGGTATGCTCTCTTAAGTAGTCTTAAAACTCCGAATTGGTGAAAGTTATGAATTTAAAAATTTCTAAAGCAATTTGGGAAAAGTTGGAAAGCATTTATGAAGGAGATGATATGGTCAAACAAGCTAAGTTGCGGAATTTAAAGAAGAAATTTGAGAACTTGCAAATGTCTAAAGATGAAAATATTACAAGCTACATGCAAAGGGTAGATGAAGTGGTCAATCCCATCAAAGGTCTTGGAGGAAAATCCAAAGAACCAAAAATAGTAAAGAAAATTCTTAGAAATCTTCCTAAATCTTATAGTCATAAAGTTTTTTCTATTGAGGAATCTCAAAATCTAGATCACTACACCAGAGATCAATTGTATGGTTCTCTAACTGCATTTGAAATGAGAGAATTTGATCCAAATAATGGTGCAAATGTTGCAACTACTTTAAAGGATGCAAAAATAGAGAAGATTGAAGAATCAGATCAAGATGATCTTGATGATGTGGAAGCTAACTTTGTGAGAAGGATGAAAAAGGGTACTAGTAAGTACAAAGGTAAGTTTCCTTTTAAATGTTTAAGTTGTGGAAAGATAGGTCACTATGATTCAAGATGTCCAAATAGAGTGTGAATAACAAAAATAAGGAGAATTGAGGTCAAATGATTAATGTTAGAGAAGATGCAAGTATTTTTGATGATGAATTTGATTATGGAGATGATGATGATGAATGTTTGTTCATGGATTTAAGAGATGAACCTATTTTCACTAACTCTAAAAGATGTGTGAATGAATGCCCTTTGAATACAAAGGAAAGAAATAAAGCTACTTTGGTATCTACCTTTCATGCTATACAAGATAAGAGCTATTGGATCATTGATAGTGGATTTTCTAACCATATGATCAAAGACAAGAGTAAGTTTTTTAAACTTGAAAATTATGATGGATGACTTCTTATATTTGGTGATGATTTAGGTGCTAAGATATGTGGAATAGGTTCAATCAATTTTGACAGAAAACATAATACTAATGATGTTTACTATGTCAAGGGTTTAAGGCATAACGTCTGAGTGTTGGATATATGTGTAGAAAAGGATACAATATTATGTTTTAGGATGATGGTTAGATACAAAAATGGTCCAAAATTGTGATTGTTGTTGGAAGAATGATAGATGGAAAAGTTTATTAGCTCAAGGGTGCTAATGGTCATTGCTTCATGACTCTAATTAATGAAATTTGGCTATGACATCAAAGGATGCATCACATTAATTTTGATAGTCTAGTAGGAATTAGTTCAATACAAGAAGTGAGAGATATATCAAAGATTACAAAGCCTATTAATAATGTGTGCAAGGATTTCCAGATTGGAAATAAAACAAGAAGAAGTTTCAAAGGAAAAGAACAATCTTCTACCAAATTAATGGAATTCATGTATATAAATATTTGTGGTCCTACAAGAGTAAGAAGTCATCAAGGTGATAGGTATTTCATGCTTTTGATTAATGATTATTCTAGAATGACATGGGTTAATTTTCTTAAAGAAAAATTTGAAGCCTTAGATAAGTTCAAAGCATTTAAATTTATGGTTGAGAATGAAATGGATATTAAGATCAAGTGTTTGAGGTCTGATAGAGGTAAAGAGTTCACCTCCAATGAATTTTACATGTTTTATGAGAATCATGGCATAAAGAGGCACTTTTCTACCCCTAGAAATCCTCAGCAAAATGGAGTAGTTGAAAGGAAAAATAGGATTCTTCAAGAAGCTGCAAGGACTATGATGAAAAAAGCTAATCTATTGGAAGTCTGCTGGAGAGAAGCAATTCATACTACTTCTTACATACTTAACAAAGTTCAAGAAAAAACAAATAGCATGTGGACTCCCTATGAGTTGTGGTATGGAAGGATCCCTACTATCAAGTACTTCAGAGTGTTTGGAAGCAAGTGTTATATCAGAAGAGATGAAGAAAACCTTGGAAAGTTTGATGTAAGGTCTGATGAAGGAATCTCCCTTTGATATTCTACTAAAAGAGAAGTCTATCAGGACTACAACAAAATATTAAGAAAGATTTTTGAGAGTGCAAGTGTCAAGGTTGATGAATATTTTCTAAACTCAGTGGTGATAGATGGATATGAATCAGATGAGCCTATTTACAGAGGAAAAGGAAAGGAAAAGGAAAAGGAAAATGAAGTGAAAATTGAAGAAGAAGAAGCTCCAAAAAAGACCCCTAGAACCCTTAGTATGTGCAAAGAAATCATTATGAAGGAAAAATCATTGGATACAAAAGAAAAGGTGTATTGACAAGAAGGAAACTTGAAGAAGAGGTAAATATGTGTTTAATTTTTGAAGTTGAACCTAAAATAGTGATTGAGGCATGCAAAGATGAACATTGGATAAAGGCTATGGAAGAAGAACTATTACAGATTGAGAAAAAATAGACTTGAGAACTTGTCCCAAGACCTACAAAAAAATAAAATAGTTGAAACTAAGTGGGTATTCAGGAATAAACTAAATGAGAATGGAGAAGTGGTAAGAAACAAGGAAATACTTGTGTGTAAGGGCTACTCAAAAGTTGAAGGAATAGATTTTGAGACATTTGATCTGGTGGAAAGAATTGAAGCTATCAAGCTATTTATAGATTTTTTAGCACATAAGGATTTAAAAGTTATCAAATGGATGTGAAGTATGCTTTCTTGAATGGAGAATTGGAAGAAGAGGTATACATGGAACAACTAGAAAGAATTCAGTTATTAGATAAATCGGATATGGTCTGTAAATTGAAGAAGACATTATATGGATTGAAGCAAGCTCACAGAGCTTGGTATGCAAGGTTGGATAAGTATTTGATACAAAAAGGATTCAATAAAGGTACCACAAATAGTAATATTTAATTAAAAGTTGAAAAATATCAAATCTTGATTGTGGTTGTGTATGTTGATGACATAATTTTTGGAGGCAATGAAGCTATGTGTAAGACGTTTGTAGAAGAGATGCAAGATGAGTTTGAGATGTCTATGTTTGGGAGATGAATTTATTCCTTGGGCTAAAAATCAATCAAAAAACAAAGGTATATTCATTTCATAATCAAAATATGTCAAATTAATTTTGAATAAGTTTGGAATGGAAGACTCCAAACCAATATGTAGTCCTATGGTTACTGGTTGCTGTAGACGTCAAAATCTGCATCATGGTTAGCATGATTCTAACATCCTCATAGGATAATACAACATTATTCAAATTAAATGACAAAACTAATCTAAGCATGCAAATAAGACATGAAGTATATCTATCCTATGGTGGATTGGTGCAACTTAGTTGTGTAGGAAGTTGCCCTTTCCCAATCCATGATAAGCAAAACTGCCAAACTGATAGTGATGAAGAGCAAGATATCCTCTCAAATGAAGAGAGTAACCTTGCAATCAGAAAATGTTGTTGCTAAGCAAATGGTGTGGTGATGAGCAAGATTGATTCTCAAGTGAAGAGAATAACCTTGCAAGTGAGAATGTGTTGTGTGTTGTTGTTAAATTGAGTTGTTTTGCCTTGCATTTATAGATTCAAGGGTAGGAGTTTGAGAGATTTTGGATGAATGTGGGATAATTCACAAACCAATGACAAGGTGCCACTTGTCAAGTTGTGAGAGGGTGAGGAATGTGCAAGCCTTGGCCCATGTGCCAATTTGAAATTCAAATTTGGATGAGAAGACATGAAAGGTGCATTAAATGCCAAGTTTGACTTGTGCAAATAGCATTTAATACCTTGTTGGAAGGGACAAGTCCTTTTTGGGGGGAAGATTCAAATTGGAAGAATATTCCATTTTGATGCCATTTTGAATGTAATTAGAGGAAATAATAAATCAAATAAATGATTTATTGGTGCAAGTGGGTGGGTTAGTTAGGAGTTTGGATTTGACTCTAGTTGAGTCAAAAGCTGGAGAATGATAATCATGATTAGAAGTTAATTAATGTAGATTAATTAACTTAGGGATTTTAGGGATTTGACATTTGATTAAATCAGTTTGATTTATTAAATCAAATGAGAAGAACATAAGGATTAAATAATTTGATTTATTTAATGAACCTTAGGAAATTAATCAATAAATATTTTAATTGATTAATAGAAGAAATGAATGTTAATTTGTATGATGCATGATTGTTATTTTTGCATGTCTACATTTTGCCCCTCTTTGAAGCAATGTACTCGTTGCATTGGTTCAAAGAATGATTCTGCCGACATCGAAATTAAAAATTTTTGGTTTTTTCAGATGCCCCAGTGGAAAATAAGTACGTTAGTACATTGCCCCCTCGAGAGATCGAGCAAAAAGATACAATTTGAGGTGGATCTCGCGACAAAGAGGTTCAAAATGGATGTATGGATGGTAATGATGATGTAGATGAGATGTTTGGAAGATGCTTAGAATAACAAATTTATATTATCGTAAACAACTTTAAATGATTATGCAATGCATGTGAGATGGATGAGATGGATGATGTTGTCCTGATATGATGGTATGACATGATTATGCGAAATGAGAATACGGATGCAAGATGGATGCATTGTTAGCGTGACAGAAGATAGAAGAACGAGAGGGATAAACCCTTAAATCCAAGAAGATGCAGAATTTCAACAAGCCAACTTTATTAGAGATGATGATGAAAGATGATGATGTATTGCTTATCTAGGAATGGGAGATAAAGAGCGTAACTTTCTTTATGTTTGATAACACACATAGGTGTGATGCATCAAGGTATTAAGAACCAGGATGGCGTTGCGCCTAGTGTGATGGACTCTGACTCGGCAATCAGATAGGAGTGATCTTGTTCACACTTGACATACGGAAACCTTGCTAGGACGGACCCAACAAAGAAAGTATTCGCCAAGTTATTTTACAAGAACATCCAACAAGCACAACAGATAAAAAGATAATGATCGTTGCCCCATTCCTTTCTCTCTAAACCTGTTTTGTTTAGGCATCATCGAGAGGTCCTTGGAATGAGCACAAAATAAGATAAGTCAAAAAGACCAAAATAAAGTAAACAAACAAGCTAATGTTCTTCGTACCGCTAGCCAAGACTAAACTACTGTGGGGTACCTGATGCTTATGTCCATCATGGGAAAGCTTCATCCTAGGAGATGTAGTGATCAGGGTTTTGGTGAGACTGATTGGTTGATAAGCTATTGATACTCTGAATTGACCAACTTGCTTGCTTGCTGATCTAGACTTGAGACTTTGACGGTAAGGCGTTCACTTTAGAACTTGCTAAACTTGCTTCTGACTAACTCACCAAAGGGTGAAAATGACGATGATTTATTATGAGTGATGACAATCACGGGTGAAAGCGAGATGAAATGGATGCACCATTTTGGTTTTTTCAAATGTTTTGAGGCTATTTTTGGAATTTTCACATTTTTCAATGTTTTTGGTATTTTCAAGATTTATGAATGTTTTTGGTATTTTGTGTCAATTGACTTGACTGTGGATGAGATAGATGGGAAAATGGATGCCAATGCGACGAACGCATAAAGAATAACCTAAATGTAAAAAAGATAAACAAACGAATGCCAATGCGACAAACGCCTAACTAGATGGGCAAACGGATGCCAATGCGACGGACGCATAAATGAATGGGCAAACGGATTGCCAATGCGACAGACGCATAAATAAATGGGCAAATGGATTGCCAATGCGACGAACGCATAAATGAATGGGCAAACAGATTGTCAATGCGACGAAAGCAACAAAGGAATGGGCAAACGGATTGCCAATGCGACGGACGCATAAAGGATTGACCTAACCGTCTCAGGGGATGATCAAAGATCAACCTTGCCTACGTTCAAGCTCAGAGACGACGTAGTTCGACAAGGTAGAAAAAACTGACAAGACTTAATGATGAAATTTTGAAGATTTTCCGATATTTTGACATGTTTTTGGATTTTTTGATGATTTGGATGTTTTTGGATTTTCTGATAAATTTTCTAGATGTTTTTGAAATTTTTGATGGATTTTTTGAATGTTTTTGAATTTTTTGATGAGTTTTTCTGAATGTTTTTGGAATTTTCGCATGATTTTGACGATTCGGATATGGACATGATATGATATCAGTGCTTTGTTTTGGGATTTTGTTGAAAACCAAGCTTAATGTTGATCAATCGGATTGATGGATTGATAGTTTGACTAAGTGTGTTAAGTCAAACAAAAGTGATAATGTACTCGTAAGTTCCAGGAAGTTGTGTTATCCCAGAGTAAACTCGTACAAAAAGGATAATTTGGCTAGGTGTGTTAAGCCAAACGAGGTGATTATGGATTTGATAATTTGGCTAGGTGTGTTAAGCCAAACAAAGTGATGATAATGAACTTGTAAACCCAAGGAAGTTGTGTTATCCTAGAGTAAACTCGTGCACAAGATGATAGTTTGACTAAGTGTGTTAAGTCAAACAAGATGATGATTGATTGGATTCAATTGATCAAGATCGATGAAGCTTGAGTTAGAATAAAATTGCTTTCATGATTTGATGTGACACTGATGTGTGCACTAGATGAGACTGATATGGATTGTTTGGATTGATGTTCAACGAAAGATAACGCTTGATGAGGAACATCGTCTTGCTGTCAAAATATGCCATGGGCTAGTGACTTGGATTCATGTTCACAAATGCTTTATTTCACGTTTTGCAAATGTTTGGACCACTTCATAAGTTAGATGATATATATTAAGATTTATTCCCAAAGCAAGATGTGAATATCTGCCCCCAGTGTCTAGCAATGTATGGAATGCCATGGGTGGATTCTTGGATAGATGGATGGGTATGGTAAGCATGCAAAGGATGCCAAGGATTATCTTGTGACAAGATAAGGTGTTCGAATAGAGGAACGCTCATTCGGATAAGGCTCATATAGCGTTGGGTAGGATAGGATCAATGAAAATGACCCATGTCAAGATTTTTACCATAAGCAAGTGTAAAGCGTGCACCAAAATTTTCCAAGATCAAGATAATCTTGGAGTATGGATGCGGATGGATAAAAATGGGTTGAATAAACAGTTCATGGGTGAATGAATGATACGGCTCAAATGATGGCCTTATAATGGATGCGATAAGATGCTTTCTCCTGAACTAGCGCACGTAGATGCTTGATTCTACACATGACGCCTGTTTGCCAAGTTTTCATCATGGTACTTGTCCAAAGCGCCACCGAAATGGTTTTCGCTGGAGGACAATTTTTTTCTTTACTATTTTCAATCCTTTTTCTGATTTTTTTAGATTTTTTGTAGTTTTTGATTTTTTTGTTGTCGCCAAGATGCCTGTTTGCCAGGTTTTCATCAAGGTGACCATTTGTTTCAGGACATTTTTTGATTTTTTTGTATTTTCTAAGAGATTTTAAGCTGATGCTGAACCACCTGGTGGTGCTGATGTTGATGCTTCTATCATAATGTGCCATCAATATCCTACTTGTAGTATTTGTCTTGCCAAGATACGTGCACTTGAATGCAACTTTTGAGATTCTTGATCTGCTTTGCTGATACCAAAGTTAACTTTGTGTTTGTGCGCACATCGCAATAGAGTGCCTTTTGAATCCTTATGATGAAGGGTCGCTGCCAATACATGGTCAATGTGAGAATTGGATATTATGCGTGGAGGCATGGATGGAGTGGATGGACTGTGTTTAGGAGTAAAAGATGGATTGGTCGATGGTTTGGAACCTTTGACTCTCCAAACTTGGGAAGATGAGCAATAATGGGTGGATATGGAAGTGTGCATGGAATTTGGACCAACTGCTTGATACACTTTGCACGTTGCTTTAGAAGCATGTTTTCACTTTTTTGGACATCTTTGATGGATACTGTTCCCTTTTTTATTTTTCCCCATAATTTCTTTGACTGATGGAGTTTGATAGGGATAATCATTCTTTGTATTCTTTGGTATCCATTTGTATTTGATTTGTCTGATATTCTTCTTAGCTTCTTTTTCTTTGATGACGTTCTTCATGCTTTGATTCAAATCTTTCTTTTGTTGTTGGTCCCAATTCATCGATAGGGTGATGGGTGGATGGAGATTTAGCACGTGGCGGGTTGTAGTATTGGCATTGGTTTCATCATAAGGATTCTTTGTGCTCCCTATGTTGATGTTTGCTCGAGACGAAGTTGCCCCCAGTATGGTGATAGTATTACTGATATGTTGAGATCCCTTGATTGTTGAATAACCAAGGCCTTGACGCTTAGGATTTCCAAAAATCTGCACTGGTTCTAGGATACCCTGTTCCTGTAGGCCTAATCCTCTGCCTTGATAATTCATTTGTTGAAACATTTTATTTGCAAAAGGATATGATTTCCCTTGGAAACAAGGTGTTGCTCCTTCTCTGCTCTGTCGTGGACCTTCAAAAGTGTCAGCTTCTTTATTGACAAGATAGCTTGCTCTAAGAAAGGTAAGTGATCCAACTTTATAAGTGATAGGATCCTCCACATGTGGGATAAATTCCTGATTGATCTCTTTGGCTTGATCTTGTAGTGCTTCTTCCAGAGGTATTGATGATTCACTGTCATTGTAAAAGTCTTCCTCATGATTTATTCTTGATATGCTTTCACATGATTTTTCTGATTCACAACTTTTGTAGAAACCTTCTTCATGACCCATTTCTGATATGTCTCTACATTTTTCTACATCTTGATCATGTGTACAAATGTTAAGAGTAGGAGACTCTTGTTCGTTGGTAATGATTTGAAGAGTATGAGACTCTTGTTTTTGAAGATCATCCACATGTCCATCCAAAGAAAGCATCTCATGGGTAGATGGAAGAGTATGTGCTATGCGGATATGGTCATCATTTGCAACATCTTGTATAGATAGGAGAGTGTCCATTATATCGTTGTAGTAGCTTGGAGATACAAATTCTTGATCTTGAGTGATTTCAGAATTGCTTTCAACATGCTTTGGATCAAGTTCTTGGCATGGGTCAATTTCAAAGAATGGACTTCTTTCTTGGATATCTTCATTAGGAAGTGGCTCAATATTCTCTTGAACTTTGAGTGGATTTGAATCAAATGTTGAGATAGGGATTCCTTCAATATCTTTAACCATGGGGTCAAAGGATGTCAATATGTTGTTGGAAGGGCCATTGCTAGACCTTGATGGAAGATTTTGATCATGCTTTGGAATATGTTCTTGAAATATGTCCTCTAACTCATTAGGTGATGTAGAGACATTGTCAACATGATCATTGGTGGATGGATCTTGGTTTATGTCAATGGGATCAAATAATGTTAACACATCTTGAAATAGATCGCTAAAAAGTGGCTCTTGATGAACGACGATTTGATCAATGGATGGGGTAGACATATCTTCAATGTGCTCATTGATGGATTGATTTTGATCATTGTTTTCAACAATTTTGGTGGAGGGATTGTCAATGTTCTCAAACATAGGATCAAATGATGTTAATGTTTCTTGGATTGGATCATTGTTGGGTATCGTCAGTGAGTTTTGATCGTGATTGAAAAGTGACTCTTGGTGTGTGATGATTTGATCATTGAATGAGATGGGAACATCTTCAATGTGTTCATTGATGGATAGATCTTGATCATTGTTTTCAACAATTGCGGTGGGAATCTATTGCAAGCTTTGTTGAGCGGGTAAGGCCTGCGTTTGCTGCTGAGCCAACAATGCTTGTTGTTCGTCATGTTGTTTTTGTGCCAACAATGCTTTTTGTTGGGCTCTTTGTTGTGCTACTTCTTCTTGGATTGATTGCAATAGTGCGTAGAATTCTGCTTGCGCTTGCGCTTGTTGGGCTACTTGAGCCGCTTGTGCTTGCTGAGCAACTAGCTGTGTAGCTTGTTGGGCTTGGAGTGCCTTTTTGCGGGAAGCTTCTTGAGCGGCTTGCAACATGATGGAGAATGAATTGGTCGTGCTGTGTTTTGGCGGCGGCGGCGGTGGTGGTGGTGGTGGAATGGGAATGGTGTTGATTGTTGGGGTTGCTTGGATGGTTTCCATCTGTTTTTGCAATATCGATGGAAAAATGGGATGATTTGGTATGATGTTTTGATTTGGCATGATAGATTGAAATTGAACATTGTTTTGGTCTAGAATCATATTGCTTGGATTTAGGTAACTTTGATTTTGCATGTTGTTACCTTGACTTGGATCAACATATGGAGTTGCCAATATATTGCTAGGATTTTGAACAACATTAGGGGGATTTGCAAACATGTCGACCCCAAAGTTTACCAAGTGTGGATTTGAAATGGTCATGTTTGGTAAATTTGCACTTGGTATGTATGGATTTGTGGGATAATGTTGTTTGGAAAACTCATGCATTGAGCATTTGGTTGATAGATTTGCAGATTTGGACTTGGATTTAAATCTATCATTGGGAAAGGTGTTCCAAACTTTGGATCGGGCATACTCACATTCGTTGTACCATTGATGTTTGTATGAGATAATGCTCCCATGTATGCATTGTACAAGCTTTGAAAATCAAATGGTATTGCAAGGCTTGGATAATTTGGTTGACTTGAATTGCTCATGATGGATGGATCAAATTTATATTCCATGCTCCTCTTGTGTTGAGATCGAGTTTGAACCATAAAATGAAGATCAATTTTCAAGAATGTAAGAGATGAACCTCTAATCCTTTAGATCGGTCTAAACCTTAGGTTCAAAGAAGCGAAGAACTAGGATAATTGAAGGATCAAAGCGATGATGAGGATGAGATAATCGAAAAATGAGTGATACGGATGAATGGAACTCTTAAAGAAACTTTGAAGGAAATGCTAAACTTTTTAGGACTTTGATTAATCGTGATTAGATTGATGGTTTGACTAGATGTGTTAAGTCAAACAAGATGAACTCGTAAACCCTAGGAAGTTGTTTTATCCAAGAGAGAACTTGTGTATAGGATGATGGTTTGACTAGCTGTGTTAAGTCAAACAAAGAGTAATTTGATTTCACCTAAGATTTTAGCATAACAAGTGTTTACAAAGTTTCCAAGAGTTGTTGGTGAGGTGATTTTTGATTGATTTTGATGGTTGAGAGATGAATGAAAGTGATTGAATTTGATCCTAGACTTGACCTAGAATAACACTTCTGCTTACAAGATCTCGGTGTTGAAGGACATGCTATACTCTGAACTCGAAAAGTCTCTCAAGACGCTCCTTATGAGATTTAAGACTAAGCTTCTTGAACTTTGATTTTTGGGATTTTGATCATGTTAGAAAACACATGTGTAATCAAATTTGTCTCTTATCTTGGTTAAATGTGGTTCTTTTTATCCAAGAGACTTGCTTGCTTAGGTTTTCAAACTATATGTCTAGTGTCCCATTCTCTTTCTCATTCCACAAGGTCCTTTATGCGGAGATCGAGGAAAATAGGGCAAAAGTTCCTTATGTTTATCCTTATTGGAAACAAATGATGGTAGAATTTGCACACTTAGAAACCTCTAGGAATGTGATTCCTAGGGAAAGCAAGAGTGGGCAAGTTCGTTAATAGGTATTTGTTCCCCACAAGTTGTTTGAAATTTCAAGGTTTTTGTGTATGTTTGTTTTCCAAATGTTTTCAAGATCAAGCAATGTGTTTTTTCCAAGCACTTTCACACTCCTAGGTTGATGAGACAATACCTTGTTGGGTTCCCACTTGGATAAATCCAGCTGCGCATATCTTGTGCGAATGGCTAAATGCTTGACCATAGTGGCTCCCCTCCATGGCACTCACTTATTCGGGTCAGCCAAGCGTTAGTACCCATGAATCTCCCATGGCATAATTTCCATTTCCACAACAAGACCGCATGTTATGTGGGGCGGCTTCAGAGGACATGACCTCTTGCACCAACAAGATAGATAAGGTTTTGGCCAATTTCTAAACAAGGGTTCTAATTCGGGCATTCCGTTCGTGGGGGATTATCCAACGTCGGCGACAGTCCATTGCTGTCCATCTCGTCGGAATAATCCTCGTGATATTGGCCTTTGTTCCAATATCCACACTTATATCCCGGGTGGAAGTCGCTTGGCTTTAGCGTGTTCCCGGTTGGGTCGTTCCCTTGGGTGATTACTTTTTCCCACAAGGCAGGCCCTCTAAGATAAACAATAGCGAGCTAACATATCCCGTCGTTCACACAACCTTCATTGAAAAACAAAGGGGAGAACCTCCGCAATATATCGTGCTCACACTCGCATGTTTTGTTCAATTTTAAAATGCCCAAATTGAAGTGTGGAGGCAATCTTTTATGCAACTTAGGGTCATCAAAAAGACTTTTGATTCTCAAGATCACCATGAAGTGCGAGAGAAGTGCATATGCCCTTTTAAATGACACTATTTTGCAAAAAAGTTTACAAAACACAATGTACACATGTTGAATTTTAAATTCCTCAAAGCAATGATGAGTTCGTTTTAAAAACACCAATTGAAATGTGAAGTTGCCTTGTCCAATTTTAATCCCAAATTGAAATCTAGTAAGTGTCTAAGGTTCAATTTTAACCAACTTTGAAAAGATCAAATCATTGATTGATTTTAAGCCCAAATTAAAAAGTGAGTTATCTAAAAATAGAAAAAAAGGGTAGTAAATAGAAGCTCCAAGATTGTTAAAACAAGCATTAAAAAATGCTTTTCAAGTTTTGTTTTAAAAAAAAAAAAATCTCTAACTCCACTCCATTCGCTTTCGTTTTCGCTTGATTCCAATGTCAACCTTTGATTTCAATGTTGATGTCACCCTTTAACACCTTGATTCAATTTGGATATTCGTCCTCTAATATCCACCTTGATTTTCAACCTATGAACAACATAAAGTTTATTAGATGTTTCAAGGAATTAATGATGTGATAAATACATAAATGAACACATTCACAAGGAACTAATAATAACCTAATGAACAAATTCACATGGTTTTACCCAAATTAGGAAAGTGGAAATGTTGCTTTTGTAATATCAACTATTGATAAATTATTTCCACAAAACATCCAACCAAATAAGATTTTTAAAGTTGATCATAATGAAAATTATAAAAAAAATTGAAAACTTCCATTTAGATTAACAATGTGTCATCACTTATTTAATGAGAGCAAGTTGGGGAAAAAAAAAAAAGTAAAAGAGAAAAGGCTTTATGAGTTAGATGAGCCACTTCTAAGGCCGGTTAACATCATGTCACTTTTAAGAAACAAAAGGAGTACTTTACTGTCAATCGCATACTCCATCTACCATTACCGCCCATGATAACCACCTTGGTGAGCTGCTGCCAGCAATAACTCAACTTTTGACTTTATGAGGCCGCATATCCTTTCTAGTCATCACAACCAAATAACTGTCATTTCTCATATGACTTACGGGTTGATATTGCCTTTGGTCCGAGCACATGCCTTTTTAGAGAAGAAAGAAGCTTCATTTAATGAATGTCAATAAGATTAAATGGCATCAACAGCGAATGAATAGCTCTTTTGTGGATGTGAAAATCTGCATCATGGTTAGCATGATTCTAACATCTTCATAGGATAATACAACATTCTTCAAAGTAAATGATAAAACTAATCTAAGCATGCAAAGAAGACATGGAGTATATCTATCCTATGGTGGATTGGTGCAACTTAGTTGTGTAGGAAGTTGCCCTTTCCAAATCCATGATAAGCAAAACTGCCAAACTGATAGTGATGAAGAGCAAGATATCCTCGCAAATGAAGAGAGTAACCTTGCAATCAGAAAATGTTGTTGCTAAGCAAATGGTGTGGTGATGAGCAAGATTGATTCTCAAGTGAAGAGAATAACCTTGCAATGAAAATGAGTTGTGTGTTGTAGATGATTTGTGTTGAAATGCTTTGCATTTTATAGATTGAAAGATTGAAAGATTGAGAGATTTTGAGGAATGTGGGATTATTCACAAACCAATGACAAGGTGCCACTTGTCAAGTTGTGAGAGGGTGAGGAATGTGCAAGTCTTGGCAAATGTGCCAATTTCAAATTTGAATTTGAATGACTTGACATGTTTTGGGGGGATGAAAGGTGCAATAAATGCCATGTTGACTTGTGTAAATATCATTTAAAACCTTGTTGGAAGGGACAAGTCCCTTTTGGGGGGAAGATTCAAATTGGAAGAATATTCCATTTTGATTCCATTTTGAATGTAATTAGAGGAAATAATAAATCAAATAAATGATTTATTGGTGCAAGTGGGTGGGTTAGTTAAGAGTTTGGATTTGACTCTAGTTGAGTCAAAAGCTAGAGAATGATAATCATGATTAGAAGTTAATTAATTTAGATTAATTAACTTAGGGGATTTTAGGGATTTGACATTTGATTTTAAATCAGTTTGATTTATTAAATCAAATAAGAAGAACCTTAGGAACTTAATTAAATAATTTGATTTATTTAATTAAGCTTGATGAACCTTAGGATTAAATCAATAAATTGCTTTAATTGATTAGTAGAAGAAACGAATGCATGATGTTAGTTACATGGAATGCATAATGTTATTTTGGATGTCTACACAGGCAATGATAAGCAACTGTTAAATATGACAAATCATAAGGCAACAAGGGATGAAAGATAGTCTTTACCAAAGTGAGATAGTCAAAAGAGGATAAAGGACAAAATTCAACCATGAAAGTCCGAAGGTAGTCATTTCATTAAAGACGGTGATAAGGCTGTGAATACATTATAAAGATATAAAGTCTCAGACCTGCAAAAAAAAGAATGATAGTCAACAGTCCATTAAAGAGGACAAATATCATGATGCTTTCATAGTCACCATGCAAGAAACAATCATAACAAGGGTGTAATGGAAGATAGGTTAAATGTAAGGCAATCCTTTCAAATGCATGACAGTCCAAATACATGGATTAGGCAATCACAAATATCCAAGACAGTCACATGACATGAAACAACCCTTTCAAATGCATAACAGTCCAAATACAGAGCTAACAACAATCCTTATATTCACAAGGTCAGAGAAGGGAAAATTTGTTAAAGGACAGTGATATTGATCCAAGGTGGATAGTGCTTATAGCATAGCATGATAGTTGATAAATGTTTAGAGAGTGCAGTCCCATTAGGCATGACAGTCTTAATGAAGTGACAGTGAACTTGGGAGTCAATGGAAGGAAAACAGTGGTACTTAAAGACGTGGACAGTCATATCATCAAGCATGGCAATCCCTACAATGCTTATTCTTGTGCATAGTGATAATCACAGTCATAAATGACAGAGGACATTCAATAACAGTCCAAGGACAGTCTTTATGACTGTCATGACAGTCCTTGCCTAAAATTAGGTCATATGATAGTTTTCAAAAGGGCAGATTGGAAGGGACTATCACATGACATGAATCAAGACAAAGAACATGATGGAAGATAAACAAAGGATGAAGAAGACAGTCAACTTGAAATATGCAAAGGGGAGTGGCCACAAAAGATGAAACATGATTACCATCATGAAGACAGTCCTCATAACTGTGAGGCAGACCTTAAAAGGAGATGATAGTCATTTCAAATTTGCAAATGCTAGTACAGTATTAAGGCAGTGTAGTTCACTAGATGGACATTCACCATGTTAAAACCAATGACCTCATCAAAGAGGACTGTCATGATAAATATAAAGAAAAGATAGTAGGGTAGTTAAGCATGAAAAATCCTTGCAAAAGGAAGGATAGTCATTTAGATGAAATGGAAGTGTTGATGCATGGTTCTGCCAAAATGGAATAGAGTTATGAACTGTGGAATATCATTGGAGGACATTGCTTATGAAAAGTTGATAGAGGGCAGGTTTTTATAGAAAATCTCAAGTTGAAACGAACTCACCTTACAGGGTTTCATGAGAATTTAGATATGAACTTGTCTAACCAATGAGGAGCTGAGGACCATGCCACAAATGAAGGTTACATGTTGTGACAGTCAAGAATATGGTTTCCAAAGGACAACCCTATAAGAAGGGAAGAGTTATCAAAGAGGGAAGTAATGCAATTGAGAAGATAGTGAATTCAAATAAATGTGACCTGATCCAGGGGCAGTTTTGAAGAGTATGTGACAGAGAACGAGAGAACAAGGGTAATTGAGTTAACCTTACATGATAGGGTGATGGATATATAAAGTTGTGAGAGCATGCATCATTTAATAGACTAATGATTTCTCCTACACCACTTTGAAGCACCTAGTTATCTTCCCTCACATGCATCTCATCATGTGTAGGTTGTCATGAGTCCAAACAGTCAAAGTGGGTTAAACTTTCAATTTGGTGATGCTTTCGGTTAGTTTACATTTGTTTAAGAAGCCCACATGGATATAATTGGAGTTAAGAGGAGTTTGAAGCCATAAGCATATAGATTGAGGCAATTTGGGCCCTAAAATAAAGGCTTTTTTGCCTTGTACACCCAACAACTTGAAGTTTCATGCATGTTTCTGAAGATTTGTTCAAGTTCAATTGGGGGGCATCTAGGGGTAGTTTGGTGAGCTATGCAACTAATGGAGATAATGTAGGGCAGTTTAACTCAGTTTGAACCTTTTGAGGGCATATAGGAGCTGTTGGTGTGTGTTTTGAGTACGCCACCAAACACAGAATAAAAATGCCCAAGGGACACTCCTATCCTCTCTTGAAAAGTGATTGTAAATACCTAGAAGGTAATACAATAACTCCAATGTTTCTTTTGGTCTGGTCATGACGTGTGGATAAGACCAGTGGGCGTTGTGATTGTTGGTAATCACAAGGGGACTTACGTGAATTTGTTTGCAGATTGAGGACTTAGACGGTTTTATCTTTGAAGGCTCTTTTTGATGGGTATTTCGGATTTTCAAAAAAAAGGCAAAAGGATAAGGGTTTAGAAATCTAAACTACGCCTAAGAACTCAAGAGACGGCAACAACTAGATAAATAGGGTAACTGCACTTTGTTTCACCTCCTTCAGACAACTACGCAAAGTGGGTGCAATCTTCAACAGAAGTGATAATAATTTTCATGTTCGAATTGATAAAAACAAACAGAAGTTAAGCATCCACAAATTACTGGCTCAGGCTAACTTTACACATCAAATGCAAATCATCCATTTGACAAAAGTATGAGCTAAATTTTATCCACCACTGCTATCAAATCTATCATCCACTTAACAAACATATGAATTAAATACTAATCTAATTCTACTCTAAGTGTTGAAGGAGAAATATTAAAACCTTGCACACTACTTGAAAATAAAAGTGGTTCTTAGCAAATCATGCACAAGAGCTTTTATAAACGGAAATAGTTTCGTCGCAACAATCTTATACAACTCACTTCACAAATTGTAAATGAGAGTAAACAAGTTTATATAGAGTTTACAAAATTGAATAAACGGCTCAGATTAAAAATGAGCCAACGACCAAGATCAAAACAAATAAACCCTAATTAGGGTTTCCCAAAATGGCTTCAGTGAACTGAGAGTTGATAGGGTGATGTGGCGCTTGGGGCTATTTTCAAGGAATTACATCCCGATCCTCCCGCCCTGCCGTGTGTTCAATGAATCTGGACACGATCAAGGCAACTTCATCCATGGTGACCTGAGGAAGCATTCTGATCCTGAATTCCAGTCCGTCCACACTCTCGGCGCATCTGGCAAAGGTATCCTCCCACTCTGGCTTGGTCTTCTCAAAAGACTCTCGGATGCTTAAGAAGTTCGCCAATTTGGCCCAGTCCTGCTTCAAAATGGGTCTTGTGATGGCAAAGATGCCTTCTTGGACCTTCCCTTTCAAAACCTCTAACTACAGGTCATTCTCTCATAGAGCCTCCTTATCTAGGATATTGGCAATCATGTTGAGAATTTTGGCCTGAACTTCTTTGACCTGCTCCTCCAACTTGAGACTGTCAACCTTTACTCTGTCTAAGACTTCACCTCATGTCGTTAGTGCCCAATACCAAGTATGGAAGTCATAAGCCGCACCAACTGCAATGATATCTCCGTCTATCAATTCTTGCTTAGGAATCCCTTTCAGAATCCTAAGGCAAGGAATTATCCTATCCTACACATCTGGAAGGCTCTCCCATACTTCCACCAAGCGGCTAGTCTAGAAAGTAGTGAAGTGGCTTGGCCGTAAACTAAGGTCAAATTCTCCATGAATGTCTCAGCTTCTGTGCCCTTGATTGCTATCCATTATTTGGCCTCTCGAACTATGACCTTGTTTTCTTCCACCTCCTTGGCTTCCTCCTGCGAAGAGTTTTGGAGAAGAGGAGTTGCCGTGTTATCCTGATCAAGTGCTGGATATACTCTTTTAAGCGCTCAATTTCTAACTGGCACTCCTTCCTCTTGGCTACCTCTTTTGCCAACCTTGACTTGATAGTGGACATAGAATTGTCCAAGTCTTCAATTTCCTGGCCCTTCGTGGTTGGACCCAAGTCAATGGTTGTGATGGCATAATCTTGTGGAGCCATGTCCTCCTGTGGCCTGTCCACTGTAGGCACTGCAATCTGCACTGTTCTGTTACCGGCTTCATCTCTTTGTATGCTCGAGAATTTCTTTGTTGGCTTCTTGACTGCAGTCTGCGTAAGTCTGGCCAAGAAGTTCACAGTGTCATCCTCTTCTGGCTCTTCCACTGGCGCCTGTACTTTCAGCCTCTCCCTTAGCCAATCCAGGATCATTGGTTGCTCCATGCCTTCATCTTCCGGCCTATCTTCCCTATCAGGAACATCCAGAATTCCCCTAAGAGCTGAAATCATTCCTTCCTGGAAATCCTCATTTTGGGTGTCCACATTTTCATCATCAGACTCCAATATTTCTGTGCCCGTGGGAGATGGTGGTGCATCTTCATTCAGTTGAGGCTCCATAATGTTTTTCGGAATCGGGGAAGGATCCCTAATGTCAGTCAGTGAAGCATCTACAGTAGCCAGCATCTCTTCAATATTCCTAGATGCGGCCGAGTGTGAAGGCTTTACCTTAGCCTGCTTTTGAACTGGCTCCTTGCCTGCAACTATCTCCTTCCTTTTCCTGGAAGTGGTGGCCTCTATCATCTCTACGCCCTGGGATATGTCTGCATGGGAAGAATAGGATTCCACCTCACTCAACATATCATAAGTCAAGGTTATCCTTTTTCGCCTGAGTTCCTGAATCTGTTGATCAACCCACCACTATGTATACTTGATGACTGGTCTCATCAAAGTATTCAAATCGGCGTGCTCGGGTTCTGACCACTTGACCACCAGCAAAGGCAAGCTCTCATCAAGGTGCGTCTGTACCTATTGTCCCTCTTCTTCCAACTGATCCGGCACTCGACAAAGTTCTGTTGCTCTGATCAAGCTGACAGGTAGTCTAGACCACATCTTTCGCCTAACCTCAAACTCGTCTGCAACATCTGCCCATAAATCTTCCAGTTCAACCCTATGCTTGTACCTCCTTCCATCCACCGTCTTGATGTGATGATGCGGGTCGAAGTGGCTCCTAGATGGATAGGTAGCAAAGGGGTAATGCTGTATCTCGAGCCTGGCACTATTTGCTGCCTGCGATGATGGACAAGACTCTAGCATGTTCCCTATAAAGAAGGGAAAGGTTACTACCGCCTTTTGCTTTGTCCTTTGGAGGCCTTGAAATTCTTCTAGCTGCCTTAGTACTTCCAATAGGACCATCTTGTTAGTCGGGAAGATGGGCAAACGATATGGGCTCCCAGTGAATCCCTGGATTCTGATGTAAGTATATCGAGGATACTGGATAAACCAAGATCCATATTTTCCAATCAGCTTCTTGGCCTCAGGAGTCAGTCGTTGATGCATCCCTCCTTGGAGTATCCTGGTGATATACATAAGGAAGTCATCATGAGCTCACCTGAAGTGAGCCTTCTCTTTCAACTATAGCTGTGGATAACAATCATATGCCTTCAACTCATTTGATCCACTGCCGACCATGCCTTTGCATATCAAGCCTGCGTACTTGTAAGTCCTAGCCAACTTATAGATGACATAAGAACTCATATAAAACATTTTAGTTTTCTCCAAGTTGACAAGCTGCTCGTGGAGGTTGTTGCTTATCATTCATGACCAGTTAAACATCTTCATGCCCTCTGTGATGTCCTCAATAAAATAGTACATCCACGGCTCGAACGGTGCCCCCAAAGGACTGCCTGCTATTCTGTTCAACAAGATAATGATGTCTCCATAGTCCTCCTTGAAGTCTGTACGCATCAACTTCTTGGGCATTTTCTTGACCGACGGCCTAGGCTTGTCCAGCCATGACTTGTTGATGTTGGTGGCACAAAGGTCAAGCTGTTCATCATACAATCTCTGGGCATCTTCCTTAGTTTTGTAGGTGGTCTTAGGATACGTAGGAATGCCAAAGGCCTCTTGTATGGCCAACTCTCCCAGATGTGCCAATATTCTTTCGTTAGGTGCCACAATTTGTCTCAACTCAGCATTATAATGAAGCGCACATTCCACCACTAATTCAGCACATTCAAGCGCAGGCAAAAATCCGGCAGCTTGAAAGATTTCATTTCTCATTCTCCTGGTGGTAGGCGTTGGCAAAGGTCCATTGTGCCCGTATATTCTTTTCTTGAACTCCTCAAGGTCAATGTGGCCAAGGTTGGTGTCTGAGATGTTTTTCCATTTTGATTTTATTCTGGTCTCCGGCTGCAATCCTTTGCTTGCGAATTTCATCTGTGCTTGCCTGGACGTCTCTCCTTGATCGACTGTCAACCTGCAAGTACAAAATACTTAACATTAATATAAGACCTTTTAAAATCGATTTACTCTGGGGTGTAGTTGGATAAAATCGCACTTTCAGCTTATTAAGTTAGAATTTCCATCAAAAAGCAAGCTGAAAGTGAACAAATTCGCCCATCTATGAATGAAACTCGTGCCGTCCGAAAGAAAGTAGAAGATAGAAATGAGGTATAAAAACACCATCGATTAATTTCCAAACCTCAGAGATTGTATTTTGGCTGCAAACGAATTTAAAAATTGTGAAAATCTGCCAGAGGAAGTGCGCCAAAGCTGGGAAGTACGATTTTCAGCAAAGAAATAACTTATTTCTTTTTAAAAATCATGCCTGTCAACAAGAAATTGCTTCCTTGATTCTCACAACAATGTTACTTTCATGAAATTCTCCTTCGCAAACGATTCCCTGAAGATTCCAGAGAGATAGCTTCTTCTCAGTCGAAATTGTGAAGAAATGAGTTGCTGAAACTCATTTTATGGCTGAGAAGTGTGATTTTCCTCAAGGAATTGCTTTCTTTTCTTTGATTTTCTTCCAATTTTAGAAATGTTTTTCTTCTTAGATTGGCAAGTTTTTAATTTCACTTTCAGTCGTTGAGGCAGGTTTCCAATTTTTATCTCTGTGCCACCTCTGTTTGAGATTTTCGAATTTCTTAAAAAAATGCCTAAGTGTTGGAGAAAATATCAAAAAATATTAAATTAATTGTTTTAAAATTAATTTTCCAACATACTTTAAATCTTCGAATCATGGAAAATTTAAATTTACCTAAGGTAGAATAATTTAATCTTCCAAATAATCTCCGTGCTTCGAACTTTTAATTAAAATTTCCCAAGTACCGGAAAATAATTAAAAGTATTAAAATATTAAATTCCAACCCGTTTAAAATTGATACATGGCTAAGTTTGTTTGTCTGCGGCCAAATATTTTATTTTCCAATTGCCTGCCTAGCCAAAATGTGCTCAATAATTCGTCTGCCAAATTTCAACTCTCCGGGCGGACTTTTGACCCCTCTGGACATTTTTACTTAGCCAAACAATTCATTTTCTATCTTTCTGGGTTGGGTGACCTTGGAGATTTCTCTGCCACTTTGTCATTTTTTATCCGTGCCTTAGGAATTTTTCCAAGTTGAGAGGGCGGACTTCACACTTGCTCTTCCAAGCACTCTCCATTTTGTGTCAAAGAATTTCATTCCGTTGTGTCGAGGAGTGTCTTTCGTGCCGGCCTAACCTCTTCTTCCTCTGGACATTTCTCCTTTTTTTCATGCCTTAAAAAAATTTATCTTTCAAAGTTGGACGAATTTCTTATAATTCCTTGCCAATGGCGTATTTTATCCTCCATTTGTCTAAGGCGGACTTCACACTTTTCTTGCCATGGCAAGTTTTATTCTTGCCTTGTCCAATGGCGGACGTCACTTGTAATTGGCCATTTAATTCAATACATAGCGAATTTTCCTTGTAATTTCACCCCTTTCCAAACATCTTGGAGCAAACCCCTTCATATTTCCACCCTTCTCCAAACTTCTTGGGGCAGACTTCACATGCCTCTTGCCATTTTCCTTTAGGCTAGGCGAACTTGCTAGCCTTCATGCCGTTGACCTCTTTGGGCGGACTTTGACCTTTTTGCGCCATCCACCTTTTCCCTTGGGCGGACTTCATGCTCTTCATGCCAAGGGCGGACTTGGCTTCTTTCTTGCCAAGGGTGGACTTGGCTCTGCTTGTGCCATGGGCGGACTTCATGCTTGGCTCGCCAGTGCCTACCTTTGGCATGCCAAAGGTAGGGCGAACTTCATGCTCTTCATGCCATTCTTCTCTCATAGGCACCTCTCTCAGACTTAGCCATTTTCCGAACTTTTGCCATTTTTACCTTGATTCTTTTGATGTCTGGAGGCGTGTTGATTTCTTGCTTGATGGGATCCAAAAATAGAAACTTTCTAAAAATAGAAAAAGCAAAAAACATCCCTAAAAAATAAGAACTCCAGAATGGCCTAAAAATGCCGAAAATCAAAAAAGCAAAAAGCAAAAAAGTAGAATCCCTAAAAAATAGGAAGTGTCAAAATTGACCGAAAGAAATGGCGTTCCTCGTCTACTGGGTCTTCTGAGCATTTCCATGACATTTAAGCATTCAAACGGGTTCAAAATCTCAATTTGGCCCGGCTGATTCTCAAAAAGTTATTCAAATTGAACTCTAAAAGACGTTGCGCGGAGGGCTGAACCAAAACTTGGAGGTCCCCATTTGCGATGGGGCGATGTGTGAAATAGGTCACAACAGGAGCTAGTTTGAACCTTTTGAGGGCATATAGGAGCTATTTAAGGGACCTGGATGATAGATAAGGTCAAGGCAAGAAATTTTCTTCATTCAAACACCTTTTTGGAGTATTTTAAGGGGCTGAAAAGTAGGGATGACAGTTTTGGACGCCCAAGAAGTTTGACCCAGCCAACTAAAGCAAACACTTGTCTTTCCTTTCTCAACGAATGTTCTAATATCTAGCAAGTTGCTGATCAACTTATAAGGAAGCCTAAGGGAAGATTTTCAGTCAATTCTTACTCTCTTGGCATTGTATTGTAACTTGTTTTCAAAGTTCTTTCAAGCTGGAGCAGCTTTGTAACTCCATTTTCAAGCATGTGCAGTTAGTTGTATGTAACACTTTTTTATCAATAAAGATAAGCTATTTCACCTTCTCATTGCTATTTATTGTGCAAATCTCTTAAGATAGTTGATGTAATCTTGTGGCGATATCTTTTCCTCTTGATTTCTATCCTATATACATTTTGCAAGTCATAATTTGTGTTAACCAGTTAAGAATAGAGTTTAAGTTGTGATAGCATTCATAGCTCCTTCTAAATGTTATTTTTGACACATTAAACCTTGTTATGAAACACTTTTGCAAAGTCATACAAAATACTAAGTTGTGCATGTGTTGGGTTTAAATTGTTGATCATTTTGTGTTTCCAAACAACAATATAGGCTGTGAAGTCATTTTGGTGCATCACCTTGTTAGTCTTAGGTTTCATTTTATGTTTCCTTTCACCCTTTTCTCACATGCAGTAGTAGGATAGGTTAACTACTCGTGAAGTTTCAAAGGGAACCAACACTCTCTAGTGGTTGATCTCCAACATTTGAGCCCACAATGAGAGAGATCATCCCATGTTTCACGAAGTGGTTGAGTGATTCTATTGATGCACACTTTTAGTGACAATATGAAGAAACACAAAACTCTATCAAAACAACTTAAAAAAAGATACCATAATATAGATTACTTAAATATATAACTATGTATTTCTTAATTATGTGAGTGGGGACACATTTCCAAATATTTTTAAAAACTATTTTTTATATTATTTTTTTGATTTATTTTCTCTCTCTAAAATAGTTTTGGTACCACATAGCTTGGCTTAGTCTGTCTAGCCTGAGAACCGTCCCAACCTGGAGTGGCCTTGATGTAGTAGCTACTCTTTAAAGCTTCAGCTTATAAAAACAAATGTATAAATACAAACAAGCTCTAGTTTAAAATAAAAATGGTTTACCATTTGCTTTCTCAACTACTATAATTTTATTAAAAACTCAACCTTTATCCAACATGCACAGTTGTACATAAAATAGAAACGAATATATAAAAATTTATTCGCCGTACCAAGAAGAGGAAGTGCTAGAAGGGGAGGCACACCTCCCCTCTAGGGCGTCCTCCGTGCCATGAAGAATATGTACAACTAAAATAGAACAATTTTGTATTTAAAAATAAAATAATTTTTGAGAGTAATATTTAAAATCTATTTCAATATTAATCACAATATTTATTTGCAATACATTTTTAATCAAACTTTCATCATATTAATATTCTTAAAAAGAAAGTAAATGAATGAAAAATCTACAAGAATAAAAAAATATATTTTTGAGTAGATATTTAAAATTTGTTTCAATATTGAT
Organism: Sequoiadendron giganteum; assembly: GCA_007115665.2. Taxonomy (NCBI): domain Eukaryota; kingdom Viridiplantae; phylum Streptophyta; class Pinopsida; order Cupressales; family Cupressaceae; genus Sequoiadendron; species Sequoiadendron giganteum. Next base: position 479,201,576 of record CM021104.1, read on the forward strand.
CATTACAACATGTGTTTCCAATATGTTTTTGAATCAACATTTCATATTATTAGGAAGAGGAGAGCGAAAAATTGAATTCTAAACAATCTTAAAAAGAGGTGGAGGGAGGGAGGGAGTGATGTAAGGACAAGAGGGTGAAGAAAGAGAGGACAAGAAAGTGAATGAATAAAAAATCTAAGTATATATAAATTTAATGAAATATAACTATATGTATGAGTGTAAAAGGATATATAGATGTAGATATAAATATATCAAATATATATATATATATATATATATATATATATATACACTATTATAATAGAATGAGTATCTCTACATGCATATATGTAACTTTGTGTGTGTATTTGCACACATATATATGAATGTATATAGAAAAATAGGTATATAATATATATACATCTATATGTAAGAATTTCGTGTAGATAAATATGTAAAAAAAAAAAGAGAATGGAAAGATAAACATACCTTAAAAATACAAAAATGAAAGAGTAACAATACAAATTTATATATAACATCTATCTTTTTGCACTCATACATGTTTATCTCATATATACATATTCAAATATACTTGTACATATTTATTCATATGGTTATATTTCATTAACCTTATATATAATTTTTTTTATTCTTATAGATTTCATTCATTTACTTTTTTACCTTCTCTTTCTTTGCCCCCTCGTCCTCCTTTCACTCCCTCCCCCTACCTATTTTTAAGGATATGTCTACAATTCTCATCTTCCTAATGATAAATCATTGAGTGTGATATGAAATATTGATTCAAAAACATATTGTGAATAGTACTATGATGATCAATATTGAAACATATTTTAACTATCTACACTAAAAAAAAATTACTTTATTTTACTATAAAAGTTTTTTTTTTTTTTTTTTTTTGAACACAAATTACTTAAGGCACTTTGGAAACCCAAGAGGGGTGAGTAACTTCCTCCCTTGTAGACTTTATATGTATATATGCATGTAACAATATAGGTAAGTTTAAATGTAAATATAGGTATATAGATGAATATACTAGCACTTGCACCAGAAGGGATGCAAGGGTTACGTCGATAGAAAAGTATATGTAAGTTAAAATGAAAGTATATGTAAGTTAACATGTTAAAGAGGCATGCTCTTTATTGTTATTGATGTCATATTCCAACTATAACATATGTATACAAAGATTTTGAAAAAATGTTATTTCCATATCACATTTCTATTGACATTCATATACATATTAGGGCAATTTAACTATGCATTTATCTAGACCCCAATCTTAAAGGTGAATAGTATTCTTCAAAAACCTAGATGTATAAAAAACTTCTTTCAGCAAATATTATTGGTAGGAAACCTTTCACAAACTCTTAGATTAATTCAATTGGGCATGCCAAGCACCCAATGTTACATTGTTTGTGTGTTTAATCATACTACATTTGTAATCTTGATAGAGGAATTTTGTTGTTTGCTATTAATATCCATTCAAATTCAAACCTTTTATTTATAAAATCTTAGACTGGCGCCTTTATTTCATACTTTCTGAAATTTTCATGATCATATACTTGCACACTAGAATTTTGTCATGGTTAATATAGCTGATGACTTATGCTAATAAGAAAAACTCATGGCATGTTCAACCTAAATTATATTAGACAAATTAGACAAATGAAAATAATAATGTGAACCATGTGAATGTTAGTATTTTAATTTATTTTTTATAAGACTACAAAAAATAATGAATGAAATAATTTTTTATCTTTGAATTACAAGAAAAAGCTCATTGAAATATAAGGAAAACTAAAAATACTTGACTTAAACTATTTTTTTTACAAATATCTATCAAAGAATGTCTATAGTTATGTGATAGACAATAATATTAAGAATAATAGACCATCACTAACTATTAGCATCTTCTCCAACTATAGTGGGACCCCTTTTTTTCCCCTAACCTTCGTTTGCTCCGAAAAAGATTAGAATGCAAGCTAAGCCTCGTTGGAAGAGAAAAAGTAAACAAGAAGCACCCACTTTACAAAAAGGAAATTCTAAATTCTCTCTTCCTAATGCTAACACTAATTTACACGATGGAGGTGAATTATAACCACCACCAAAACTATGCCTTGTTACTGAATGCAAGTGGTTGACCAGAACAGTAATGTTGGGTCTTCCTAAGGTGGATAGCATAATGAGTTGGTTAATTTAACACATTACATGCCTTCAAGACATACATCAAGTTGAGATACCCTACCTTCCCCTAATTAATGTACAGATATGGTCATATGAAAACAACATGGCTTTTACTCGGGCAGAGTATGATAAGGGAAGTGCCTCTCCAGATTTGCAATTGACTTAGCAAGTACGATTTTGCTGTAGAGGATTGACGGGTGAGGGAGAAAATCCCGATCCTACATCAATACATTAATGAATTTGCATTTGCATTTGCTACTACTTCTTTAATTACTACCTTCCCTCTTTCCCACCTAGATCTTAGAGAAATTCAAGCAAATGTTTCATGCATGAGAATTACAAGAGATGGTGGGCCAAAGTTTCACTTTGGAGACCCAAATCTGCCGTGAGTAAATCACATTCTAGTTTGCTCTTGACTTCATATTTTAAAGGGTGTAGCACAATAACAAACATTAGATTAAGTCGCAAATTTGTTAAAAGTTTGATGGAGAGAGGAAATTAGTATATTTCCAATATTATTCTTTTACGAGGACCACCGACAATTGAGGATTTCAACCTACTGATAGGACCGGCTCTCTATCTTATAACATCGTCAAGTTGTTGCTTTCTTCTGTGAGATTGCAACATTTGAGTTGTCAACAAAGCATCCAAAGTCTGGTTAAACAGAAATATAACTCAAAAGTGGGTGTTGATTTCTAACTTGCCATGAAATTCCACCGTGGTCAAACCAACTCAACCTCATACCTAATATATAAAGGTATATATATTAGCAATATATCTATTAACAGGATCCACAAGGAGACAACTGCTAACTGCATGCCTTCCACGTTTGACTCGGTAGTATACTCCACGTCGATTTCCTCGTTCTCATCGCCATGCACTATTTTGTTTGGAAGGCTGCAGAAATTTTACAATCTAATTTTTGTTCATTGTGAATAGATTGAAGCGGCAGTTGTAGGAGACTAGTATGGGGGTGTGAAAACAAATTTAACTCGCAACCAGTATTTTCGTTTAAGATTGTCTCAGGCTCAAGATTCTAGTAAGTCTAAAATAGTGATATTTTTAAAGCTACTTTTTGATGCAACTCTTGATCAGCAATCAAGGGATTCAAGATTGAATCACTCGTTTCTCTTTCCTGAAGCTGTGTATGGTAAATAAAAATAAAAATCTTGCTAGATTTGATCCTTGGAAAAGAGTGATTTTTTTGTCTGGGGATGTAGTTGAGGGATATGAAGGAAAAGTCCTCATATTCCTGCTATTTCCAGTCCTATTAAAGTTGGTTTTTCAGTATTTGTTAGATCTGAAGCTGCCATCTAGTCGCTATATTACTCAAAAACATATCTTAAATATATTCAACACAAGGGAATGAGGGTGAAATGATTTTCTCCATGTATTTCCAGTAGGGACCATAGGGAGGAAAGGGTAAGTCTACGTTTAAAGGCAATCCTTTGGCTGAGATATGTTACTAAAGCCAACGATACTAAAAGAATTTTGTTTGGCTAAGAAGATCCCTGCTCGGCTCAACTAAGGTGAGAGTTACAAATCAAAAAATGATTTTTTTCAGATAAGAAACAAAAATATCTATTCCATGAGATTTGTATTCTCAAATGAGATAAGCTCATGCAATGAAACAACAACTTTCATTGTGGAGCCCCTGATTGACAGACCCAAAATATATGATAAAGTTTAGGATATGGACATCAAAATTGAAGCCCAAAATAAAACAAGTTCAATGACAGTCATTCTTTCCCAAAGAGCGCCACAAAGAGTAAGGGTAATAAATTAGGGACCTCTACATGAGTTATAGATTATTTGTAACACTGTAAACGTTGAAGAGGAGCTGAGGGACATAATGGATGCAAAGAAAACATAAAAAATGGTGAAGCATCCCTTAAGCAACATGATATAAAGAAAATATATGCCACAACTTGTAAAGGTAGTGGCCATTGATTTTTCTCAGCAGCTTACGGGCATCAATTTCATTGTTTTCTATGCTCTGATTTTGTTCCACACATTTGGATTGCAGAATAATGCCTCTATCATGTTTGTTGTTACTAGGCTCTTCTTCTCCCCATGTTTGCGACTTTTGTTGGCACCACTTCAGGCCTGTCAAGAAGTTCTAAAGCCTTTTAATTTATTTCAATGCACTGCAAAACTTTTTTTGCAAAATACATGTCGGGGATACGGATTCGGTCTGTCATCAAGATAGGCATCTAAGACAGTAATGCCTTAGTGATTTCAATTCAAAATCACAACAAAGACACAACCAACTATGCTATAAAGCGGAAACAAGCACAGTTGATCCCCCATTGATCCTCTCAGAGAAATGAATGCAACAAGAAACAGATTCAACATAAATAGATACCATGAAAGACAAAAAGAATACACAAAGATATACGTGGGGAGAACCCTTTCAGGTAAAAACCCCACACTCCAAAATTTCGAGCCATTGTATTATTCAGCAACACAAAACCAGTTACAATACAATATCAGGCTCAAAGCCAATACAAGAGTTACATCTTGTTCTACTAGAGAAGTAACAGGTACTCGCAAGATTCCTCTCAGCTCCTCAGATGACTGTCACAGCCAGCCTCATGGCCAGCCCAGTCATTCGGCCTCCAATGATTCTCATGCCCAGATCCGAGAGATAGAGTGTTCACAGTTACATTGCCTAAGCAAACTGCTCGAGCACCCTCTCCATCTCTCTACAAATCTCTTCACACCTTCGGCTCTCCAACCTGCAAGTCCAACTGCTGCAATCTCGCATCATACATGATGCATTATGCTTGCAGCCTCATGCTCACGCATTCACATGCCCGCGCATCCTGCTCACAGTCTCATGGTCGCGCATTCAGCTCGCACATCTCGCACTTGCTCTGCAACCCACGACTCTTGCAGACTCGTCGAACTTCCTAAGAAATAATACATCTCTCATCCATTATGTAACCGACTTAACAAGAGCAAAGAAGACCATCCGCAAATCACGCATCTGGTCGGATCTGACAGATCTCCCTACAACGAGCCGTCCATGCATTCAATGCCAACACCAAAACGGTTGAGCTCGCCACCCTTCGTTGACAAAAGCAACTACCACAATAACTATCATGGCATCCGTCCAATCACAATCCAACCAGGTGCCACGCATCCAAGACCCATCAACAATCGCAGCTGACAGAGCAACCAAAATGGTCAAACAGACATTGGGCGCGTCTAAGACTTCAAGCCAAATCTAACACTGTCGGAGCCGGAGTCAGAACAGGAGTCGAAACAGGACTCCACTGAAAAAGCACACTGCCGGAGTCGGAGTCGGAGACGGAGATGAAACTGGAGTCGAAACATGAATCCACCGAAATTACAGGTTCAGGAACCAATTCGGTTCCGCGTCTGCCCGCGGCAAAGAGGAACACATCGAAAACAAAACTGACCGGGTAAAGTCAACCCGAGGTCAAACCAAGATGGGAACATCGGAGTCGGAGTCGGAGTCGGGGAAGGAACAAGAATAGAAATAGGACTTTACCAAAAGTCCAAGATCAGGAACCAAACCAGTTCCGGTTCCGCCTCCGCCAACTGCAAGAAACAACAATCCAGAACCAGGATAAGGCGGAGGAAAACTCCTCGAGGAGAATCCAAACATCTAGAGGAACTAGATCACAAAAGCAGGAGTCGGACCCGGAGTCGGAGCAGGAACAGAAACAGGAACATGGCAAATAGACATTGCCAACTTCCAAAACTGGTTCCGCCTCTACCATAACCAAGCGAAGAACAACAAACTGCCGGAGCCGGAGCCGGAGCCGGATCCAGAGCCAAACCCAGAACATGACAAAAGGAACAATGCCAGGTTCCAATCCGGATCCCCCTCCGCCAGAACAAAACTCGAAGAACCAAGAAAGCGGGGAGCAGAGCTGGAGACGGAACGGGAACAAGACCCGGAACAAGGCAAACGGAACAATGCCAAGTTCCATCGCGGTTCCACCTCCGCCAGAACAAAAGACTTTGCCAAGGAAACAAGAGAATTCGCCTAAGTCTTCAAAGGGGGTCACCAGAAAGTTGAGGCATAATTCCCAACAATACATAGATTTGATATGTATTTAAGAACAATTTTGAGCGGTGTTAGAGTCGGCAGGAGTTAGGGCGGTGGCAAAGGTGGACAAAAAAATATCTTCACATTTACTGCAATCTGATTGACGGACCCCTGATTGATCTTGAAACTGCATTTAATTAGAGATAGCAATCCAATCTACTAGCAATCTACCACCAGTGAAAAGATTTAGATTTTCTTTAAATGCATTGACTCTTAAACGATGGAAGAACACAAAAAAATCAGCATAAAAAGACTATATACGGATGGAAAAAAACAAAATACCAGTA
>CM021104.1:479208224-479278461 GCA_007115665.2 Sequoiadendron giganteum
AAACTCTAGATCAATGCCAAAAACTATGCTTGCTTCTCCTTCCAATGATAATTTATCTCTATGGTAAGTGCACCAAGTTGTAACACAAAAAAGGTGCCACCTTTTGTTTTTTTTACCTGAAATGACCATTTGGCTAGCACCAAATTTGGTGCTCACCAAATGGCTTGGATGACTGAGCCTAAGGCTCAGTATTTCAAAATGAAAATTATTTGGTGAGTGCAAAATTTGTTGCTACCCAAATGAAGTGCTCCATTTGGCTAGTGCCAAATTTGGCACTTGCCAAATGTGAAGCATTACTTTTTTCAATGAATTTTTGTGAACTCTATCTTTTTCTCTTTCTCTACTAGGGAAACTATATACATGAAATAAATATTTAAGTATAAGTTTACATTTGCATATGGACATTTAATTTCTTATACTTTAAGTTATATATCATCTATATAGTTTTAGGGTGTTTGAGAGTGGTTTCAGATCTCTTGGAGTTATAATACAAATTATAGTTTTTGGAAGATCTTATAATTTTTTAGACAGTCAAATTTCAATAACCAAGAGGTCAAATTTAAGTAGTCAACAAGTTTTATCATCTTTCTCTCACTCCTTCCCTCTCTACTCTCTATCTCTCTTCTCCCTCCCTCCCTCTCCCTTCCTCCCTTCCTCCCTCTCTCTCTCTCTCACACACACACCCCTTTATCTCCTCACTACCTCTCCCTCCATCACTCTATATCACCTATGTCTCCCTCCCTACCTCTTTCCCTCTCTACCCTATCTCTCCTCTCCCTCCCTCTACCTACCTGTATCTCTCTCTCAATCTCTCTCAATCTCTTCCCCCTCTTTCTCTCTTACTCTCTCCTCTTTATCTCACAATTTTCTCTCCCTCCCTCCCCCCCTCTCTCTCTCTCACAAACCTCTATCTCCCTCTGTAACTTTGTTTCTCTCTACCTAACCCTCAATCCCCTTCTTTTTGTCTCTCCTCTTAGTCTATCTCCTTTTTGTCCCTCCCTCCCTCCCCCCTCTTTCTATCTCAATAGCTTCTTTTCTCCATCTCACCTCTCTCTCTCTCTCTCTCTCTATCTCTCTCACACACACACACCTCTATCTCCCTCTGTACCTCTTCCTCTATCCCTCCTCTCTCTCTCTCTACTTATCTTTATCTCCCCTCTCCTTCTCTATACCTCTCTCTCCCTCCATCACTCTCTCTTTCCATCCCTTTACATCTCACCTATGTCTCCCTTCCTACCTCTTTCCCTCTCTAACCTCTATCTCTCCTCTCCCTATCTCTACCTACCTATCTCTCTTTGTCTCTCCCTCCCCATATTTCTCTCTCTCTCTCTCTCTCTCTCTCACCATTCTCTCTCCATCCCTCTCAATCTCTCCCGCTTTCCCTCCTTCCCTCTTTATCTCACCTATCCCTTTCTACCTCTCCCTCCCTCCAACCTCTCTCTCTCTCTCTCCCATTCTCTCCTTACCTCTCTACTCTCTATCTCACCACACTCTCTCTCCATCTCAATATCCCTCCCTCCCTCTCTCCCTCCTTCTCTCCTTCCCTCTCTCTACCTACCTCTACCTCTTGCTCTCCCTCACCCCTCTTTATCTCTTATTGTATCCTTCCATCTCTCTCTCTCTCTCTCTCACACACACACTCACCTCTATATCCTCCCTACCTATCACTCCCTCCCTCCCCTCTCTACTTCTCTCTATTTCTCATCTCTCTCTACATCTCCTTCCCTCTCTACTTATCCTTATATCTATTGTAGGTATGCACAGTTGGTGTTGTCATTGATGTATACTATTGGATAAGATGGTTGCAAGAGTGTGAGCTTTTGATGCTTTGATTAGTTACATTATGTTTTCATTAGTAAAGCTACTAGTGTCAACCTCTAGTGTTGTTGTGATAAGCTTATGTGATCTATGGTTGAGTTGTTTTTTGATTCTATTGTGTTGAGGAAGTGTTGAATATGATGAGGATGTGTCTTTGGTGCTTGGTTTCCAAGTGCTTTTGATAAAATTTGATTAAAAGAGGAATCAGTGTGTTGTAGTGGTGTTCTAGGTGATAGAGTTTTGTTTTGGTTTTTCTTTGCATATCTTCTAGGTTGAAGATCTGCCTATACGATTCAAATATGGTGGTGAGAGGTGTTTAGAGGTATTTTATTCAAGAGTTGGTGTGTTGGATTGATGTACAAAAGAAGTTTTGTTCACCGGTGTGTGACTGTGTTTTGCAGAGGTATTTGGGACAAATGTTTTTGCTCCACATTTCTTTATAGTTATGTTTTAGGTCTTTTGATTTTGAAGGAGTGTTGATGGTGTTGGTGTCTTACTTCAATAAAGATGGTTTGAGGTTCTGTGCTTTCAAAAATAGTTTTCTAAGTTATAGTGTATGGCAGAATAAGTTTGGATGTACTCGATGTGTACATTCTTCAGGTTAAAGTTGTTGCGAAGGATTTTGTTGGATTTTAGGGTGTTTATGGAATATTGTAGAGTGTTTTCAAGTGACATTTGTTGTCTGTGAGTTATGGACGGGTCAAAGGAAGCATTTAATTAAAATTTAAATGGTGTTTACATGGGTATCATCCGACCTTGGTTTTTACACTACTTGTGAATATGCTTAGTTGTTTTTGGAAGCATGGTGTGGTGTGGCATGTAAGGACGGATTTCGGTCCTAGCTAATGAATTTTATGGTCCATCTTTATTCCTTTCCACCTTGGAAATATTTTGGTACCGACCTAATTTGAATTTGCACATTTGAGGTGTATAGTCAACCTTGGAGAAGGTTTCAAGGTTGAAGATGGTATAAGTATGAGTTGAGTTTTTGATGGATGATAAGATAGATGTGAGAGATGCTAATGACGTGAAGTGTAGATTTGTATAGTGAAAATTTAAGAAGTGCATTGTGAGCTTTCATGTGTTAGATTATTGGATGCAGTGACCAGACGGTGTCTACAATCCTTCAATCAGGCTGCAAAAGTGTTGATGACATTGTGGTGGATTCTTTGTTGCATTGAGATAGTTTTCTCTATATAACACTTCTTCTCTATCTTCTTTTCTATTCTAGTAGTGAGCCTTTCTCTTTTTGGGTAGTTTTTCCTCTAGTAGTGATCCCTTGTAATTGGTATTGATATTAATTATATTGTGAGCTAATCCTCATCGCAGTTTTTCCCTTCTTGGGTTTTCCATGTAAATTTGGTGTTCTCTTGTGTATGGTGTCAAGTTGTTTTAGTTTTTTCTTAAATTTTTCTTTTCATGCTAATTCATCATAACATATTAAAGTTTTAATGAATAAATGTGGATGTGAATGTTGATGAGGGTTTTGAAGCTTTAAGGTACAACTGATTCACCCCCCTCTTAATTGTCTTGTGCATTCAATAATTTGTATCAGAGAGAGGTTCCTTGAAGAAAATATTAACCTCTTAAGGTAGATTTGGGATGGCACACAAGAAGGAGATCCCTATGTTTGATGGAATAGAATATGCATTCTAGAAGACAAGGATGGAATACTTTTTGGATTATCTAGGATATGATGTGTGGAAGTCAATTCAGAATGGATATATTATGCCTACAAATGGTCTGAGCACTGAAGCTAAACTAAAGGCCCATGAAAACAGTAGTAAAGCATGGTATGCTCTCTTAAGTAGTCTTAAAACTCCGAATTGGTGAAAGTTATGAATTTAAAAATTTCTAAAGCAATTTGGGAAAAGTTGGAAAGCATTTATGAAGGAGATGATATGGTCAAACAAGCTAAGTTGCGGAATTTAAAGAAGAAATTTGAGAACTTGCAAATGTCTAAAGATGAAAATATTACAAGCTACATGCAAAGGGTAGATGAAGTGGTCAATCCCATCAAAGGTCTTGGAGGAAAATCCAAAGAACCAAAAATAGTAAAGAAAATTCTTAGAAATCTTCCTAAATCTTATAGTCATAAAGTTTTTTCTATTGAGGAATCTCAAAATCTAGATCACTACACCAGAGATCAATTGTATGGTTCTCTAACTGCATTTGAAATGAGAGAATTTGATCCAAATAATGGTGCAAATGTTGCAACTACTTTAAAGGATGCAAAAATAGAGAAGATTGAAGAATCAGATCAAGATGATCTTGATGATGTGGAAGCTAACTTTGTGAGAAGGATGAAAAAGGGTACTAGTAAGTACAAAGGTAAGTTTCCTTTTAAATGTTTAAGTTGTGGAAAGATAGGTCACTATGATTCAAGATGTCCAAATAGAGTGTGAATAACAAAAATAAGGAGAATTGAGGTCAAATGATTAATGTTAGAGAAGATGCAAGTATTTTTGATGATGAATTTGATTATGGAGATGATGATGATGAATGTTTGTTCATGGATTTAAGAGATGAACCTATTTTCACTAACTCTAAAAGATGTGTGAATGAATGCCCTTTGAATACAAAGGAAAGAAATAAAGCTACTTTGGTATCTACCTTTCATGCTATACAAGATAAGAGCTATTGGATCATTGATAGTGGATTTTCTAACCATATGATCAAAGACAAGAGTAAGTTTTTTAAACTTGAAAATTATGATGGATGACTTCTTATATTTGGTGATGATTTAGGTGCTAAGATATGTGGAATAGGTTCAATCAATTTTGACAGAAAACATAATACTAATGATGTTTACTATGTCAAGGGTTTAAGGCATAACGTCTGAGTGTTGGATATATGTGTAGAAAAGGATACAATATTATGTTTTAGGATGATGGTTAGATACAAAAATGGTCCAAAATTGTGATTGTTGTTGGAAGAATGATAGATGGAAAAGTTTATTAGCTCAAGGGTGCTAATGGTCATTGCTTCATGACTCTAATTAATGAAATTTGGCTATGACATCAAAGGATGCATCACATTAATTTTGATAGTCTAGTAGGAATTAGTTCAATACAAGAAGTGAGAGATATATCAAAGATTACAAAGCCTATTAATAATGTGTGCAAGGATTTCCAGATTGGAAATAAAACAAGAAGAAGTTTCAAAGGAAAAGAACAATCTTCTACCAAATTAATGGAATTCATGTATATAAATATTTGTGGTCCTACAAGAGTAAGAAGTCATCAAGGTGATAGGTATTTCATGCTTTTGATTAATGATTATTCTAGAATGACATGGGTTAATTTTCTTAAAGAAAAATTTGAAGCCTTAGATAAGTTCAAAGCATTTAAATTTATGGTTGAGAATGAAATGGATATTAAGATCAAGTGTTTGAGGTCTGATAGAGGTAAAGAGTTCACCTCCAATGAATTTTACATGTTTTATGAGAATCATGGCATAAAGAGGCACTTTTCTACCCCTAGAAATCCTCAGCAAAATGGAGTAGTTGAAAGGAAAAATAGGATTCTTCAAGAAGCTGCAAGGACTATGATGAAAAAAGCTAATCTATTGGAAGTCTGCTGGAGAGAAGCAATTCATACTACTTCTTACATACTTAACAAAGTTCAAGAAAAAACAAATAGCATGTGGACTCCCTATGAGTTGTGGTATGGAAGGATCCCTACTATCAAGTACTTCAGAGTGTTTGGAAGCAAGTGTTATATCAGAAGAGATGAAGAAAACCTTGGAAAGTTTGATGTAAGGTCTGATGAAGGAATCTCCCTTTGATATTCTACTAAAAGAGAAGTCTATCAGGACTACAACAAAATATTAAGAAAGATTTTTGAGAGTGCAAGTGTCAAGGTTGATGAATATTTTCTAAACTCAGTGGTGATAGATGGATATGAATCAGATGAGCCTATTTACAGAGGAAAAGGAAAGGAAAAGGAAAAGGAAAATGAAGTGAAAATTGAAGAAGAAGAAGCTCCAAAAAAGACCCCTAGAACCCTTAGTATGTGCAAAGAAATCATTATGAAGGAAAAATCATTGGATACAAAAGAAAAGGTGTATTGACAAGAAGGAAACTTGAAGAAGAGGTAAATATGTGTTTAATTTTTGAAGTTGAACCTAAAATAGTGATTGAGGCATGCAAAGATGAACATTGGATAAAGGCTATGGAAGAAGAACTATTACAGATTGAGAAAAAATAGACTTGAGAACTTGTCCCAAGACCTACAAAAAAATAAAATAGTTGAAACTAAGTGGGTATTCAGGAATAAACTAAATGAGAATGGAGAAGTGGTAAGAAACAAGGAAATACTTGTGTGTAAGGGCTACTCAAAAGTTGAAGGAATAGATTTTGAGACATTTGATCTGGTGGAAAGAATTGAAGCTATCAAGCTATTTATAGATTTTTTAGCACATAAGGATTTAAAAGTTATCAAATGGATGTGAAGTATGCTTTCTTGAATGGAGAATTGGAAGAAGAGGTATACATGGAACAACTAGAAAGAATTCAGTTATTAGATAAATCGGATATGGTCTGTAAATTGAAGAAGACATTATATGGATTGAAGCAAGCTCACAGAGCTTGGTATGCAAGGTTGGATAAGTATTTGATACAAAAAGGATTCAATAAAGGTACCACAAATAGTAATATTTAATTAAAAGTTGAAAAATATCAAATCTTGATTGTGGTTGTGTATGTTGATGACATAATTTTTGGAGGCAATGAAGCTATGTGTAAGACGTTTGTAGAAGAGATGCAAGATGAGTTTGAGATGTCTATGTTTGGGAGATGAATTTATTCCTTGGGCTAAAAATCAATCAAAAAACAAAGGTATATTCATTTCATAATCAAAATATGTCAAATTAATTTTGAATAAGTTTGGAATGGAAGACTCCAAACCAATATGTAGTCCTATGGTTACTGGTTGCTGTAGACGTCAAAATCTGCATCATGGTTAGCATGATTCTAACATCCTCATAGGATAATACAACATTATTCAAATTAAATGACAAAACTAATCTAAGCATGCAAATAAGACATGAAGTATATCTATCCTATGGTGGATTGGTGCAACTTAGTTGTGTAGGAAGTTGCCCTTTCCCAATCCATGATAAGCAAAACTGCCAAACTGATAGTGATGAAGAGCAAGATATCCTCTCAAATGAAGAGAGTAACCTTGCAATCAGAAAATGTTGTTGCTAAGCAAATGGTGTGGTGATGAGCAAGATTGATTCTCAAGTGAAGAGAATAACCTTGCAAGTGAGAATGTGTTGTGTGTTGTTGTTAAATTGAGTTGTTTTGCCTTGCATTTATAGATTCAAGGGTAGGAGTTTGAGAGATTTTGGATGAATGTGGGATAATTCACAAACCAATGACAAGGTGCCACTTGTCAAGTTGTGAGAGGGTGAGGAATGTGCAAGCCTTGGCCCATGTGCCAATTTGAAATTCAAATTTGGATGAGAAGACATGAAAGGTGCATTAAATGCCAAGTTTGACTTGTGCAAATAGCATTTAATACCTTGTTGGAAGGGACAAGTCCTTTTTGGGGGGAAGATTCAAATTGGAAGAATATTCCATTTTGATGCCATTTTGAATGTAATTAGAGGAAATAATAAATCAAATAAATGATTTATTGGTGCAAGTGGGTGGGTTAGTTAGGAGTTTGGATTTGACTCTAGTTGAGTCAAAAGCTAGAGAATGATAATCATGATTAGAAGTTAATTAATGTAGATTAATTAACTTAGGAGATTTTAGGGATTTGACATTTGATTAAATCAGTTTGATTTATTAAATCAAATGAGAAGAACATAAGGATTAAATAATTTGATTTATTTAATGAACCTTAGGAAATTAATCAATAAATATTTTAATTGATTAATAGAAGAAATGAATGTTAATTTGTATGATGCATGATTGTTATTTTTGCATGTCTACATTTTGCCCCTCTTTGAAGCAATGTACTCGTTGCATTGGTTCAAAGAATGATGTTGCCGACATCGAAATTAAAAAATTCTTTGGTTTTTTCGGATGCCCCAGTGAAAATAAGTACGTTAGTACATTGCCCCCTCGAGAGATCGAGCGAAAAGATACAATTTGAGGTGGATCTCGCGACAAAGAGGTTCAAAATGGATGTATGGATGGTAATGATGATGTAGATGAGATGTTTGGAAGATGCTTAGAATAACAAATTTATATTATCGTAAACAACTTTAAATGATTATGCAATGCATGTGAGATGGATGAGATGGATGATGTTGTCCTGATATGATGGTATGACATGATTATGCGAAATGAGAATACGGATGCAAGATGGATGCATTGTTAGCGTGACAGAAGATAGAAGAACGAGAGGGATAAACCCTTAAATCCAAGAAGATGCAGAATTTCAACAAGCCAACTTTATTAGAGATGATGATGAAAGATGATGATGTATTGCTTATCTAGGAATGGGAGATAAAGAGCGTAACTTTCTTTATGTTTGATAACACACATAGGTGTGATGCATCAAGGTATTAAGAACTAGGATGGCGTTGCATCTAGTGTGATGGACTCTGACTCGGCAATCAGATAGGAGTGATCTTGTTCACACTTGACATACGGAAACCTTGCTAGGACGGACCCAACAAAGAAAGTATTCGCCAAGTTATTTTACAAGAACATCCAACAAGCACAGCAGATAAAAAGATAATGATCGTTGCCCCATTCCTTTCTCTCTAAACCTGTTTTGTTTAGGCATCATCGAGAGGTCCTTGGAATGAGCACAAAATAAGATAAGTCAAAAAGACCAAAATAAAGTAAACAAACAAGCTAATGTTCTTCGTACCGCTAGCCAAGACTAAACTACTGTGGGGTACCTGATGCTTATGTCCATCATGGGAAAGCTTCATCCTAGGAGATGTAGTGATCAGGGTTTTGGTGAGACTGATTGGTTGATAAGCTATTGATACTCTGAATTGACCAACTTGCTTGCTTGCTGATCTAGACTTGAGACTTTGACGGTAAGGCGTTCACTTTAGAACTTGCTAAACTTGCTTCTGACTAACTCACCAAAGGGTGAAAATGACGATGATTTATTATGAGTGATGACAATCACGGGTGAAAGCGAGATGAAATGGATGCACCATTTTGGTTTTTTCAAATGTTTTGAGGCTATTTTTGGAATTTTCACATTTTTCAATGTTTTTGGTATTTTCAAGATTTATGAATGTTTTTGGTATTTTGTGTCAATTGACTTGACTGTGGATGAGATAGATGGGAAAATGGATGCCAATGCGACGAACGCATAAAGAATAACCTAAATGTAAAAAAGATAAACAAACGAATGCCAATGCGACAAACGCCTAACTAGATGGGCAAACGGATGCCAATGCGACGGACGCATAAATGAATGGGCAAACGGATTGCCAATGCGACAGACGCATAAATAAATGGGCAAATGGATTGCCAATGCGACGAACGCATAAATGAATGGGCAAACAGATTGTCAATGCGACGAAAGCAACAAAGGAATGGGCAAACGGATTGCCAATGCGACGGACGCATAAAGGATTGACCTAACCGTCTCAGGGGATGATCAAAGATCAACCTTGCCTACGTTCAAGCTCAGAGACGACGTAGTTCGACAAGGTAGAAAAAACTGACAAGACTTAATGATGAAATTTTGAAGATTTTCCGATATTTTGACATGTTTTTGGATTTTTTGATGATTTGGATGTTTTTGGATTTTCTGATAAATTTTCTAGATGTTTTTGAAATTTTTGATGGATTTTTTGAATGTTTTTGAATTTTTTGATGAGTTTTTCTGAATGTTTTTGGAATTTTCGCATGATTTTGACGATTCGGATATGGACATGATATGATATCAGTGCTTTGTTTTGGGATTTTGTTGAAAACCAAGCTTAATGTTGATCAATCGGATTGATGGATTGATAGTTTGACTAAGTGTGTTAAGTCAAACAAAAGTGATAATGTACTCGTAAGTTCCAGGAAGTTGTGTTATCCCAGAGTAAACTCGTACAAAAAGGATAATTTGGCTAGGTGTGTTAAGCCAAACGAGGTGATTATGGATTTGATAATTTGGCTAGGTGTGTTAAGCCAAACAAAGTGATGATAATGAACTTGTAAACCCAAGGAAGTTGTGTTATCCTAGAGTAAACTCGTGCACAAGATGATAGTTTGACTAAGTGTGTTAAGTCAAACAAGATGATGATTGATTGGATTCAATTGATCAAGATCGATGAAGCTTGAGTTAGAATAAAATTGCTTTCATGATTTGATGTGACACTGATGTGTGCACTAGATGAGACTGATATGGATTGTTTGGATTGATGTTCAACGAAAGATAACGCTTGATGAGGAACATCGTCTTGCTGTCAAAATATGCCATGGGCTAGTGACTTGGATTCATGTTCACAAATGCTTTATTTCACGTTTTGCAAATGTTTGGACCACTTCATAAGTTAGATGATATATATTAAGATTTATTCCCAAAGCAAGATGTGAATATCTGCCCCCAGTGTCTAGCAATGTATGGAATGCCATGGGTGGATTCTTGGATAGATGGATGGGTATGGTAAGCATGCAAAGGATGCCAAGGATTATCTTGTGACAAGATAAGGTGTTCGAATAGAGGAACGCTCATTCGGATAAGGCTCATATAGCGTTGGGTAGGATAGGATCAATGAAAATGACCCATGTCAAGATTTTTACCATAAGCAAGTGTAAAGCGTGCACCAAAATTTTTCAAGATCAAGATAATCTTGGAGTATGGATGCAGATGGATAAAAATGGGTTGGATAAATAGTTCATGGGTGAATGAATGATACGGCTCAAATGATGGCCTTATAATGGATGCGATAAGATGCTTTCTCCTGAACTGGCGCACGTAGATGCTTGATTCTACACATGACACCTGTTTGCCAAGTTTTCATCATGGTACTTATCCAAAGCACCACCGAAATGGTTTTCGCTGGAGGACGATTTTTTTCTTTACTATTTTCAATCCTTTTTCTAATTTTTTTTTGGATTTTTATATTTTTATGATTTTTTTTGTTGTCACCAAGATGCCTGTTTGCCAAGTTTTCATCAAGGTGACCATTTTTTCAAGACATTTTTCTGATTTTTTTGTATTTTTTGAGAGATTTCAAGCTGATGCTGAACCACCTGGTGGTGCTGATGTTGATGCTTCTATCATAACGTGCCATCGGTATCCTGTTTGAAGAAGTTGCTTTGCCAAGATACGTGCACTTGAATGCAACTTTTGAGAAATCTGTTCTGCTTTGCTGATAATGGACTTAACTCTATCTTTGTGCACACATCGCGATAGGGTGCCTTCTGAATCCTTATGATGAAGGGTCGTTGCCAACACATGGTCAATGTGAGAATTGGATATCATGCGTGGAGGTGTGGATGGAGTGTGTTTAGGGATAAAATATGGATTGGTTGTCAGTTTGGAACCTTTGACTCTCCAAAATTGGGAAGATGAGTAGTAATGGGTGGATATGGAAGTGTACATGGAATTAGGACCAACTGCTTGATACACTTTGTATGTTGCTTGAGAAACATGTTTTCACTTTTGGCGACATCTTTGATGGATACTTTTCCCTTTTTGATTTTGCCCCATAGTTTCTTTGACTAATGGAGTTTGATAGGGATAATTATTCTTTGTATTCTTTGGTATCCACATGTACTTGATTTGTCCAATATGCTTCTTAGCTTCTTTTTCTTTGATAACATTCTTAATGCTTCGATTCAAGTCTTTCTTTTGATGTTGGTCCCAATTCGTGGATGGGGTGATGGGTGGATGAATATTCATGACATGGCGGGTTGTAGTATTGGCATCAGTTTCATCATAAGGATCCTTCATGCTCCCTATGTTGACATTTGCTCGAGACGAAGTTGCCCCTAGTATGGTGATAGTATTATTGATATGTTGAGATCCCTTGATTGTTGAGTAACCAAGGCCTTGAAATTTAGGATTGCCAAAAGTTTGCACTGGTTCCAAGATACCCTGTTCATGTAGGCCTAATCATCTGCTGAAAAATTTTATTTGCAATAGGATATGATTTACCTTGGAAACAAGGTGTTGCTCCTTCTCTGCTTTGTGGTGGACCTTCAAATGTGTCAGCTTCTTTATTGACAAGATAGCTTGCTCTAAGAAAGGTGAGTGATCCAACTTTATAAGTGATGGGATCCTCCACATGTGGGATAAATTCCTGATTGATATCTTCAACTTGATCTTGTGACATATCAGATTGTAGTGCTTCTTCAAGAAGTGTTGATGCTTCACTGTCATTGTAAAAGTCTTCCTCATGATTTATTCTTGATATGCTTTCAAATGATTTTTCTGATTCACAACTTTTGTAGAAACCTTCTTCATGACCCATTTCTAATATGTCTCTACATTTTTCTACATCTTGATCATGTGTAAAAATGTTAAGAGTACGAGACTCTTGTTCATTGGTAATGATTTGAAGAGTATGAGACTCTTGTTTTTGAAGATCATCCACGTGTCCATCCAAAGAAAGCATCTCATGGGTAGATGGAGGAGTATGTCCTATGTGGATGTGGTCATCATTTGTGGCATCTTTTATAGATAAAAGAGTGCCCATTAGATCATTGTAGTATCTCGGAGATACAAATTCTTGATTTTGACTAATTTTGGAATTGATTTCGCCATGCTTTTGATCAAGTTCTTGACATGGGTCAATTTCAAAGGATGGATTGTCTACAAGGGGTTCTTGGACATCGTCATTGGGAAGTGGCTTAATATTCTCTTGAGCTTTTAGTGGATTTGGATCAAATTTAAAGTCAAAGATTCTTTCACTATTCTCAATCGTGAGGTTGAAGGATGTCAATATGTCATGGGAAGGAACATTGCTAGACCTTGGTGATAGATTTTGATCATGCTTTGGAATACGTTCTTAAAATATTTCCTCTGACTCGTTAGGTGATGTAGAGACATTGTCAACATGATCATTGGTGGATGGATCTTGGTTTATGTCAATGGGATCAAATAATGTTAACACATCTTGAAATAGATCGCTAAAAAGTGGCTCTTGATGAATGATGATTTGATCAATGGATGGGGTAGACATATCTTCAATGTGCTCATTGATGGATTGATTTTGATCATTGTTTTCAACAATTTTGGTGGAGGGATTGTCAATGTTCTCAAACATAGGATCAAATGATGTTAATGTTTCTTGGATTGGATCATTGTTGGGTATCGTCAATGAGTTTTGATCATGATTGAAAAGTGACTCTTGGTGTGTGATGATTTGATCATTGGTTAAGGTTGAAACATCTTCAAAGTGCTTATTGATAGATTGATCTTGATTTTTGATTTCAGCAATTGTGGTGGGAATCTTTTGCAAGCTTTGTTGAGTGGGTAATGTCTATGTTTTCTGCTGAGCCAACAACGCTTGTTGTTCGTCATGTTGTTTTTGTGCCAATAAAGCTTTTTGTTTGGCTCTTTGTTGTGCTACTTATTCTTGGATTGCTTACAATAGCGCGTAGAATTCTGCTTGCGCTTGCACTTGTTGGGCTACTTGAGCCGCTTGTGCTTGAGCTTGTTGGGCTACTTGAGCTGCTTGTGCTTGTTGAGCAACTAGCTGTGTAGCTTGTTGGGCTTGGAGTGCCTTTTTGCAGGAAGCTTCTTGAGCGGCTTGCAACATGATGGAGAATGAATTGGTTGTGTTGTGTTTTGGCGGCGGTGGTGGTGGTGGTGGAATGGGAATGGTTTTGATTGTTGGGGTTGCTTGGATGGTTTCCATCTGTTGTTGTGATATTGATGGAAAAATGGGATGATTTGGTATGATGTTTTGATTTGGCATGATAGATTGAAATTGAACATTGTTGTGGTTGGGAATCATATTGCCTTGATTTAGGTAACTTTGATTTTTCATGGTGTTACCTTGACTTGAATCAACATATGGAGTTGCCAATATATTGCTAGGATTTTGAACAACATTAGGGGGATTTGCAAACATGTCGACCCCAAAGTTTACCAAGTGTGGATTTGAAATGGTCATGTTTGGTAAAGTTGCACTTGGTATGTATGGATTTGGTGGGATGATGTTGTTTGGAAAACTCATGCATTGAGTGTTTGGTTGATAGATTTTCAGATTTGGACTTGGTTTTAAATCTATCATTGGGAAAGGTGTTCCAAAATTTGGATTGGGTATGCTCATATTTGTTGTACCATTGATGTTTGTATGAGATAATGCTCCCATGTATGCATTGTACAAGCTTTGAAAATCAAATGGTATTGCAGGGCTTGGATAGTTTGGTTGGATCGAATTGCTCATGATGGATGGATCAAATTTATATTCCATGTCCCTCTTGTGTTGAGATCGAGTTTGAACCATAAAATGAAGATCAATTTTCAAGAATGTAAGAGATGAACTTCTAATCCTTTAGATCGGTCTAAACCTTAAGTTCAAAGAAGCGAAGAACTAGGATAATTGGAGGATCAAAGCAATAATGAGGACGAGATAAATGAAAGATGAGTGATACGAATGAATGGAACTCTTAAAGAAACTTTGAAGGAAATGCTAAACTTTCTAGGACTTTGATTGATCGTGATTGGATTGATGGTTTGACTAGGTGTGTTAAGTCAAACAAGAGTGATGAATGTAATCGTAAAACTCTAGGAAGTTGTGTTATCCAAGAGTGAACTCCTACAAGATGGTAGTTTGACTAATTGTGTCAAGTCAAATGAGGTGATGATTTGATAATTTGGCTAGTTGTGTTAAGCCAAACAAGATGAACTTGTAAACCCTAGGAAGTTGTATTATCCAAGAGATAACTTGTGTATAGGATGATGGTTTGACTAGTTGTGTTAAGTCAAACAAAGAGGTTTTGATTTCAAATAAAATTTTAGCATAAAAGATGACAAAGATTCCAAGAGCTCTTGGTGAGATGGAAATTTGACTGATTTTGATGGTTGAAAGATGGATGGAAGTGATTGAATTTGATCCTAGACTTGACCTAGATGATACTTCTGCTTACAAGACCTCGGTGTTGAAGGACATGCTATATTTCCTATGAGAGGAAATTAAACCTTTCAAACAATTCAGGATTTCAAGATGCTCTTTACTAGCTTTCACACTAAGCTTTTTGAACTTCGGTTTTGGGATTTTGATCTTGCGGGAAATCATGTTAGAAAACACATGTGTAATCCAATTTGTCTTTTTATCTTGTCTTAGTGAATTCTTTTTACCAACACACTTGCTTGATTATGTTTTCAAACTGAATGTCTAATTTCCTGCTTTCGCTTTCATCCCACAATGTCCATTATGTGGAAATCAAGGCAATTAGGGAAAAAGTTTCCTAGGTTTATCCTTAGTGAAAACAAATGACGATAGAATTCGAGCACTTAGAAACCTCTAAGGATATGATCCCTAGGGAAAGCAAGAGTGTCCAAGTTCATCAAGAGTATTTGTTTCTCACAAGGGGTTTGAAATTTGAGGCTGATGTGAATGTTCGTTTTTCAATGTTTTGAATCCAAGCAAAGTGTTTTTGATTCCAAGCACTTTTTACAACCCTAGGATGATGAGGCAATATCTTGTTGGGTTCCCACTTGGATAAATCCAGCTGTGCATATCTTGTGCGAATGGCTAAATGCTTGACTACACTGGCTCCCCTCCACGGCACTCACTTATTCAGGTCAGCCAAGCATAAGTACCCATGAATCTCCCATGGCATACTTTCCATTTCCACAACAAGACCGCATGTTATGTGGGGCGGCTTCAAAGGACATGACCTCTTGCACCAACAAGATAGACAAGGTTTTGGCCAATTTCTAAACAAGGGGTTCTAATTCAGGCATTCCGTTCGTGGGGGATTATCCAACGTCGGTGAGAGTCCATTGCTGTCCATCTCGTCAGAATAATCCTTGTGATATTGGCCTTTTTTCCAATATCCACAGTTATATCCCGAGTGGAAGTCGCTTGGCTTTAGCGTGTTCCCGGTTGGGTCGTTCCCTTGGGTGATTACTTTTTCCCACAAGGCAGGCCCTCTAAAGGTATACAATAGCGAGAAAGTACATTCGTAGTTCGATCATCTTTGTTTGCATGAACAAAGAGAGAACACTCACAATGCCTTTTTCTCACACTAAACAAGCTTGTTCAATTTTAGAACCCAAATGAAATGTGAAGGCAATCTTTTTGACAACTTAATATCAGAAAAAGACTTTTGATTCTTAAGATCGATGTGAGGCGCGAGAGAAACACATACGTCTTTTCGATGATATTACTTTGTGAAAAAGATTGAAAAATATTGAATGCACATGTTCATTTTATACCTCAAAGCAGTGATGAGTTCGTTTTAAGCACCAAAATCCAAGTGTGAAGGTTTGCCTTGTTCAATTTTAATCCCAAATTGAAATCTAGTAAGTGTCTAAGGTTCAATTTTAACCAACTTTGAAAAGATCAAATCATTGATTGATTTTAAGCCCAAAATTGAAAGGTGATTTGGTTTGAAACAGAAAACGAGAGTAGAAATTGGACGCTCTAAGCATTTAAAAATGCTTTATGAATTTCAAGTTTTAAAGCTTCAATCTTCTTTAACTCCAATACTCTTCCAATTCCATTTTGCTATTTGATTCTCCTCTGAGAGAGATGGAAACCTGAAACAACATGAATTTTTTAGAAATGAGAATTTATGTCAAGGAAATAATGAAGCATTCAACTCTTCAAAAATAAAAATATACTTGCTATGCAAATTTTCCATCTAAAAAGCAATGGTTATAGTGTTTTTAAGGAACCTCATATGATTAAATATAGCAAGGTAAACAAGCATGACATCACATCTATTCAGATTAAGCATGAAAATATATCTACAAGCTCGTATGGAAGCTTGTAGAAGCAAAAAAAAAAAAGAAAGCTTTAAGTGATGATTCCATGCATTGATTGGTAGTATTAAAATTTCCCTCTATAATGATATCGTGCCAATGAAAGATTTCTGCAATCTGAAAGTTTTTTATGAGAAAACAAAAAATAGAGAACACTGACTTTGGCTTCCCATTCAATGCATCAATCAATTTTTTAATGGACAAGGCACCATGAGTAAAGTGTAACTATAAACAATTGGCCTTAAACATATTAAGACTGCAACCATTGAAATGTTCTCACGCTACCTGCAAAAAAGTCTCCATAGTTCACTGTTAGAGCAATATCATTGATAAAATTGATAGAACAAACAATTTTGAAACAATAATATTTATGAGAAAGGCATAACAACATTAATAATAAAGCAATGATATTGATGGGAATGATAGTAGCAATGTTGATGAGAAAGGTAGGAATATCAAAATTCACAAGATACACGCCAATCACTTTGAACTCAAGCCAAAAGCATGGGCTATGTTTCGCCACTGATATGGAAGATTTGGTAGTTGGGCTTTGAGTTGTCACGTGGGGGAGGTTTGCATAGCAGTGCAGCCACGTTGGAGAGGCATGTAGGCAGGGGAGTTTTTGAATGAACCACACCCCAACCTAAGTTGCAACTGCCCTGGCAGTCATGTACGCAAAAAAAAAAAAAAAAAAATGGGGTCGCATGGACAAGGCACGTGAACCATTTGACAAAATCCCTCAAAGAAAGGTCGTATCATAGAATGCCATGATTGCAAGGCACACACCAAATGGTTTTGTGGAAAAGGCTTTAGAAACTTTCAGGTAATTGCAATTGACAGTGAATGACTTATTTTTCTGTTGCTCTATACCATATGAACTGACAAATGAGGGAAATCCCAAAAAAACAAAACGTATCATGTCAATATCAAAGCAAAATAAATAAATCAGTAGGCCATATCATTGTCATGTATTGAGAATACAGCCACAACCCAATAGTCCCGATTATTGATTTGTGCACCCACAGGTATCTAGCATTGACATAGGTCAACTATCATCTGGCCATCCATCATTTAAAGCAACCAAATTCAACGCCTAGAATTTAGCTGGTTGAGCTCGTAATGCCATCCGTGGACAGTCTGTTTGCAAGCATTGAGTCAAATATCTACTAGCATTTACTTCCCCTAATTACGTATAGCCATCCTATGCCTCTAGTAGCTGTGATTTTCACCCCCTCTTCACATGCATACTAACCCACTCTTCCCAATGGTGAGCTGGTTATTTTTTCCAATCAAATCTAAGTTAATATGATTCATTGAACTTTGACTGTCAGCCATTTTTAAAGAAAGATCGGCTCATGAACTTAAGACATCCGTATGAAGTTAGCCACAGTGTTATTTGGTCGCACCATAAGGACTTCCCATGCATTGTCTTTAATGCTTCTGGCATCTCCAGCCATACAGCAGCGAAATGATCACTCATTAATGAATAACGACGTTGCAGTCATATCTGCTCACTTTAATGAATTGTTTGATAGAAAGCTTCAAAGAGATATTAACAAATGTGGGGACAAAGACAAGGCCTGTGAAAAGACATGACGTGTGAATTTGCAGATTATGGGTTTCATACTCCTGGGTAGTAATAGCTGGTCCTATGGTGATGATTGCAAAACATTATTTTCAATCTAAACGTCTCTCTCTCCTAACTCACGAGTATAGAAAGAGAAATGAGAAATCACTGTGTCTCAAGTTTAGCAGGCGGCTACATTAATGAATGAAGATGGTGGGTGCCAAATGTATAAATAATGAGAAGTGGATCACAGTCAACAAAAACTCTGAAAAGATAGTTAGGATTGGTATGTGGAATAGGTTGTCATTCATAACTTAGTCGTGTTTCTCTGAATCAAGAAACTACAAAAGCATCTAGAATTCTTTGGTTGCACAAAAATGCGGCAAAGCTTCGACCTGTAGACCACTTTCAATGCTTGATTCAATTATAAAAGTCTTACTCCTTGAGATCATAGCTGCTATCAATAATTTACCAGAAAATGTATAGAACCACTTAAAAAAAATCCAAAATCATGGCTAGTTTGATTGAAAAATAACCATCGAAGAAAGTAATACACTGAGTAAAGGTTTTAGCGTGTCTGGTCTATGTTAATCTTGCAATGTAGGATGAGATCAATCAGCAACTCAAGTTTATTTAAAAGGACAGATTTAGAAAATTGTGTGTGGAGAGGTTGAGAATCCTCCATGAACCAGAGAAATGATATTATAACAAAGACACCCAAATAAAAAAAATATTAACACAGATAACTTGCATCCTTCCCCTATACGTGAATAGAGCCAACAAATGCACAATGCTACTGAAGCTATGCTCACGCAAACTAAAGACCGAAACAAGCAAATAAAGGAAATACCAATAAACAAAAAGAAGCAACAACATCTACATAGGAAATATTTTCTTTAAAGACCCAGCTGGCCTTTGATTAAAAACATAGCCCTCCTTCTAGTGCCATTTTGTAGATGTCAAAATCTGCATCATGGTTAGCATGATTCTAACATCCTCATAGGATAATACAACATTCTTCAAATTAAATGACAAAACTAATCTAAGCATGCAAATAAGACATGAAGTATATCTATCCTATGGTGGATTGGTGCAACTTAGTTGTGTAGGAAGTTGCCCTTTCCCAATCCATGATAAGCAAAACTGCCAAACTGATAGTGATGAAGAGCAAGATATCCTCTCAAATGAAGAGAGTAACCTTGCAATCAGAAAATGTTGTTGCTAAGCAAATGGTGTGGTGATGAGCAAGATTGATTCTCAAGTGAAGAGAATAACCTTGCAATGAAAATGAGTTGTGTGTTGTAGATGATTTGTGTTGAAATGCTTTGCATTTTATAGATTGAAAGATTGAAAGATTGAGAGATTTTGAGGAATGTGGGATTATTCACAAACCAATGACAAGGTGCCACTTGTCAAGTTGTGAGAGGGTGAGGAATGTGCAAGTCTTGGCCCATGTGCCAATTTGAAATTCAAATTTGGATGAGAAGACATGAAAGGTGCATTAAATGCCAAGTTTGACTTGTGCAAATAGCATTTAATACCTTGTTGGAAGGGACAAGTCCTTTTTGGGGGGAAGATTCAAATTGGAAGAATATTCCATTTTGATGCCATTTTGAATGTAATTGGAAGAAATAATAAATCAAATAAATGATTTATTGGTGCAAGTGGGTGGGTTAGTTAAGAGTTTGGATTTGACTCTAGTTGAGTCAAAAGCTAGAGAATGATAATCATGATTAGAAGTTAATTAATGTAGATTAATTAACTTAGGGATTTTAGGGATTTGACATTTGATTAAATCAGTTTGATTTATTAAATCAAATGAGAAGAACATAAGGATTAAATAATTTGATTTATTTAATGAACCTTAGGAAATTAATCAATAAATATTTTAATTGATTAATAGAAGAAATGAATGTTAATTTGTATGATGCATGACTGTTATTTTTGCATGTCTACATTTTGCCCCTCTTTGAAGCAATGTACTCGTTGCATTGGTTCAAAGAATGTTGTTGCCGATATCGAAATTAAAAATTTCTGCTTTTTCAAATGCCTCGGTGAAAAGAAGTACGTTAGTACATTGCCCCCTCGAGAGATCAAGCGAAAAGATACAATTTGAGGTGGATCTCGCAACAAAGAGGTTCAAAATGGATGTATGGATGGTAATGATGATGTAGATGAGATGCCTTCAAGGACAAAGAATATTTCTATTTTGTATCACTTTTTGAGAGAGAAGGTTTTGGAGAATGTAGTGAAGTTTGAGTAAGTGCCTACAAAGGATCAAATTATTGATATATTCATTAAGGCTCTTCCTAAGGATAATTTTGAGTATCTTCAAGAGAAGTTGGGGGTTATTGACCTTCCTTCTTTGAACTAAATGCATAAGGAGGTGCATCGGTGTAGTGGATATGAAGATTCATTCTTTGGTCTGAACTGATGTTGGTGGCTACCTCTCAGGGGGATTAGGTAGTGATATTGTTGATTTGGTATAGTTTGGTGTATTATCCTAAGGGGTATTATACAAAGTTGTAAAGGAAATAATTTGTAAAGCAGTAGTAAGCAAATTGATTGATGTAAAAGGAATGAATAAACAATATAAATAATTTTTACTTTTCCATTGATGTCAAAGGGTGAGAGAGAATTGTGTGAAAAATAAAAAGTTATCAAGGAAATAAAGTAATTAAGGGAGAGAGAAAAAAGTAAAGAAGACAAGCTACAAAGGGGAAAAGAATAATGTGAAAAAGATAAGTTATTCAGGGGGAGAAGTAATGTGAAGAGTTGCAATGTGTTGATATTCAGATTTGTTGTGTCTTTGATGGTTTTTCACATCATGTGTTTCCATCAATGACAAAGGGGGAGATTATTGCAAGTATGAGAATTTGGTGTTTTCATTGATGTTAGCAAGCCTATGTTTTCATTTATGTCTACTGTTGGATAAGATGGTTGCAAGAGTGTGAGTATTTGACACGTTAATTACTTGCATTATGTTGTCATTAGTAAAGCTACTAGTGTCAACCTCTAGTGTTTATGTGATAATATTTTGTGATCTATGGTTTATCTTTTATTGGTTTATTTTTGTTGAGGAAGTGCTAAATATGATGAGTATGTGTCTCTGGTGTTTGGTTTCCAAGTGCTTTTGAGAGAATTTGATAAAAAGAGGAATCCGTGTGTTGTAGTGGTGTTTTGGGTGATAGAGTTGTGTTTTGGTTATTTTTTACATTTATTCTAGGCTGAGGATATGTCTATGTGATTTAGATATGATGGGAACAGGTGTTTAGAGGTGTTTCATTCAAGATTTTGTGTGTTGGTTTGATGTACAAAAGAATTTTTATTCATCAATGTGTGACAGTGTTCAGCAGAGGTGTCTAGAAGAAATTTTTATGCTCTATGTTTCTCTGTAGTTATGTTTCAAGTCTTTTGATTCTGAAGGAGTGTTGATGGTTTGAGGTTTGGTGCTTTGAAAGATGGTTTTCTGAGTTACATTGTATGGCAAAATAAGTCTAGATGTACTAGGTGTGTACATTCTTCAAGTGAAAATTATTGTGAAGGAATTTTTTAGATTTCAGGGTGTTTATGGAGAATTCCAAAGAATGTTCAAGTGGAATTTTTTTTTCCATGATTTATGGATATATCAAAGGAAGCATGTACTTAAAATTTTAATGGTTTTTACATGTGTATTGACCAACCTTGGTGTTTACACTACTTTTGAAGATGCTTAGTTGTTTGTGGAAGCATGGTGTGGCACGCAAGGATGGATTTAGGTCCTAGCTAAGGATTTTTGTGATTCACCTTCATTCCTTTACATTGCAAGAATGTTTTGGTGTTGACCTAATTTGAATTTGCATCTTTGAGGTGTATAGCTGACCTTGGAGAATGTTTCAAGGTTGAAGATGATATAAGTATGATTTGAGTTGTTGAGGGATGATAAGATAGATGTGAGACATGTGAATGATGTGAAGTTCACAATTGTAGAGTGTGAAATTAAGAAGTGCAATGTGATCTTTCATGTGTTAGATTATTGGATGCAGTGAGTAGGTGTCTACAATCCTTCAATTGGGTTGTGAAGGTGTTGATGACATTGTGGTGGATTCTTTGTTGCATTGAGATAGTTTTCTCCATGTAACACTTCTTCTCTATCTTCTTTTTTACTATTTTGGTAGTGAGCCTTTGGAAGTGAGCCTTTATATTTTTGGGCAATATTCCCTCCGACAGGGGGTCCTTGTAATTGGTATTGGTATTACCTATATTGTGAGCTAATCCTCATCATGGTTTTCCCCTTCTTGAGTTTTTTAGGTAAATATGGTGTTCTCTTGTGTATGGTGTCAAGTTGTTTTAGTTGTTTTTATTTTCTTTTCATGCTAATTCATCATAATAGATAAATGATTCAATGAATAAATGTGGATCTGAATGTTAATGAGGGTTTTGAATTTTTAAAGTACAAATGATTCACCCCTCCCCTCTCAATTATCTTATGCATTCAACATATCCCCTCTCCCTCTCTTTACCTACCTCTCCCTCCATCACTTTGTATCTCACCTATGTCTCCCTCCTTACCTCTTTCCCTCTCGACTCTCTATATCTCCTCTCCCTCCCTTTACTTACCTCTCTATCTCACTCTATCTCACTGTCTTGCCCCTCTTTCTCTCACTCTCTCCTCTCTATCTCACAATTCTCTCTCTCTCTCTCACACACACACACACACACCTCTATATTCCTCCCTAACTCTCCCTCCCTCCTTCCTTCCCTCTCTACTTCTCTCTATCTCTCCTCTTCCTCCCTCTCTCTACCTCCCCCTCCCTCCCCCTCTTTCTATCTCTCCTCTCAGTCTCTCTCCCTTTTGTCCCTCCCTCGCTCCCCCCTCTTTCTCTCTCAATCACTCATTTTCTCTAACTTTCTCTCTATCTCTCACACACACCTCTATCTCTCTCCCTACCTCTACCTCCATCCCTCCCTCCCTCCCCTCCCTCTCTACTCTCTATCTATCCTCTCTCTCTCCTTCCCTCTCTACTTATATTTATCTCTCCTCTCCCTCCATCACTCTCTCTCTCCAACCCTATCAATCTCACCTATGTATCCCTCCCTACCTATTTCACTCTCTAATTTCTATCTCTCCTCTCCCTCCCTCTACCTACCCCTCTCTCTATCTCTCCATCTCCCCTCTTTCTATCACTCTCTCCTTCTCTCTATCTCACCATTCTCTCTCTCCCTCCCTCCCTCTCACTCTCTCCTCTCTATCTCACCATTCTCTCTCCCACTTTCCATCCTTCCCTCTCTCTATCTCACCTATCTCTTTATACCTCTCCCTCTCTCCAAACTCCCTCTCTCTCACATTATCTCCTTGCCTCTCTACTCTCTATCTCATCACTCTCTCTCCATATCACTCTCCATCCCATTCTTCCTCCTATCCCTCCCTCTCTCCTTCCCTCTATCCTTCCCTCTCTCTACCTACCTTTCCCTCCACTCCCTACTACTCTCTCTCTCTTTCACACACACACTCACCTTTATCTCCTCCCTACTTCTCGCTCCCTCCCTCCCTTCTATACTTCTCTCTATCTCTCCTCTCTCTCTACCTCTCCTTTCCTATCCACTTCTCTTTATCTCCCCTATCCCTATTTATACCTATCTCTCCCTCCATCACTCTCTCTATCTCACCTATGTCTCCCTCCCTACTTATTTCCCTCTCTACTCTCTATCTCTCCTCTCCCTCACTCTACCTACCTCTATTTCACTCTTTATCTTCCTCTTGCCCTCTTTCTCTCTCACTCTCTCCTCTCTATCTCACATCCCTCTCTCTCTATCTCCCTCTCTTCCCCCTCTTTCTATCCCTTGAGATCAAACTCTCTCTCTCTTTCTCTCTCACTCTCTCCTTCCCTCTCTACTTATCTCTATCTCACCAATCTCACTCTCTCATCTCTCTTTCTCTCTCTTTCTCTCCCCCCTCTTTCTCTCTCACTCTCTCCTTCCCTCTCTACTTCTCTCTATCTCACCAATCTCACTCTCTCCTCTCTCTCTCTCTCTCACACACACACACACATCTCTTTCCCTCCGTCCATCCTTCCCTCTCTAATTTTCTCTATCTCTCCCTCTCTCCCTTTCTCTCTCTCTTCCTTCCTCCCACCCACCTTCCTTCTCTACTTTCTATCTAACCTATCCCTCTACACCTCTTTCTTTATCCTTCCTTCCTTCCCTCTCCCAATCTCTCCACATTCCTCCTTCTCTCTCTACTTGTCTCTATCACATCTTCCTTTCACCTCTCTCTCTCCTTCCCTCTCTACTCTCTCTATCTTACCTCTCTCTCCCAACCTCTTCCTCCCTCCCTTTCTCTCTCTCCCTCCCCCTCTTTCTCTCACTCTCTCCCCTATTTCTCTCTCTCTCCTTCCCTCTCTACTCTTTATCTCACCATTATCTCTCTCTATCTCCCTCTCTCCCTATCCACTTCTATCTCTCTCTTCTCCATCCTTCCCTCTCTACTCTCTATCTCCCTAGGGCCCTCCTACCCTCTCTACATCTCTCTATATCCCCTCTCTCTACCCTCTATATCACTTCTCTCTCTCTCTCTCTTCCTTCCTCCCACCCACCTTGCCTCTATACTTATCTCTATCTAACCTATCCCTCTATACCTCTTTCTCACTCCTGCCCTCCCTCCTTCCCTCTCTCAATCTCTCCACCTTCATCCTTCCCTCTCTACTTCTCTCTATCATATCTCTCTATCACCTCTCTCTCTCTCACTTCTTCCTCCCTCTCTACTCTCTCCCTACCTCTCCCTCCCTATATCCTCTCTCTCCTTCTCCCTCTATCCCCATATTTCTCTCTCACTCTCTCCTCTTTCTACTCTCTATCTCACCTCTCTCCCTCCCTCCTTCCCTCTCTATTTTTCTCTCTCCCTCTCTCTCTAACTATTTGTCTTTCTATCTCTTCCTTCCTCCCACCAACCTTCCATCTCTACTTATCTGCATCTAATCTATCCCTCTATACCTCTTTCTCTCTCCCTCCCTCTCTCCTTACCTCTCTCAATCTCTCCACATTCCTCCTTCCCTCTCTAATATTTATCTAGTCATTCTCTCTCTCCCTTTCCCTCTCTACTTCTCTCTATCACCTCTCTCTCCTTCCCTCTCTACTCTCTCTCTATATCACCTCTCTACATATCTATCCCTACCTCTCCCTACCTCCCTCCTCTCTCTCTCTCTCTCTCCACTCTTTCTATCTCACTCTCCCCTCCACTTCTCTATATAACATCTCTCTATCACCTATATATCTCACTTATCCCTCTTTCCCTCCCTCTCTACTCTCCACATTTCTATCCCTCCCTCCCCCCTCTCTCTCTCACCTCTCTCTCTCCCTTCCTACATCTCCCTCCCTATCTCCTTCCCTCTTTACTTATCTCTATCCCCCCTCCCTCTCTACCTACCTCTATATCTTTATTTCTCTCTCTCACCTCTCTCTCTCCCTCCCTCTCTACCTATGTATCCCTTTATACCTATTTCTCTCTTCATACCTCCCTCCTTCGGTCTCTCCATATATCCACCTTCCTCCTCTCTCTATCACCTCTCTCTCACTTATCCCTCCCTCTCCCATATTTCTCTCTATCTCCTTCCCTCACTAATCTATCTCACCTTTCTCTCTCCCTCCCTCCCCCTCTTTCTCTCTCAATATCTCTCCCTCTCTCTCCTCTTTCTCTCTCTCTCTCATTCTCTACCTCTCCCTCCTTCCTTCTCTCTCAATATCCCCACCTTCCTCCCCTTTTTTATCACATCTTGGTGCACATGAGAGAGAAAAATAAAGAGACAGAGAAAGAGAGGAGGGGTGGTGGGAGAGAGAGAGGTGATGGTGGAAGAGAGATAGAGGGGATGGAGGGACATGTAAAGAGGTATATGTAAGATAGAGGTATGTAGAGAGAGGGAGAGGGTAGACATAGGTAGATATGTAGGTATAGAGAGAGTAGTATGGAGTTATAGAGGGAGAGGTAAGTAGAGAGATGGAGAGGGGAGATAGAAAGAAGTAGAGAGGGAAGGAGAGAGGGAGTGAGAGGTAGGAAGGGAGAGAGAGGTGAGATAGAGAGAGAAACAAAGAGATAGGGAGGGAGAGAGAGGGGAGGGAGGGAGAGGTAAAGAGGGATAGTTGAGATAGATTGTAGAGATGGAGAGATAGATAGAGAGAGGGTGAGGAGAGATAGAAAGAGGGGGAAGAGAGCAAGCTAGGTAGATAGAGAGGGAGAGGAGAGAGAGAGTAGAGAGGGAGAGGAGAGAGGGAGAGATGAGAGATAGAAATAGGGGATAGAGAGAGGCATGAATAAATATGGAGGGAAAGAGTTGAGATAGAGAGGAGAGAGAGGGAGAGGATAGAGGGGGTAGGTAGAGAGGGAGAGGGGAGACGAGAGGGAGACGAGAGATAGAAAGAGGGGGGAAGAGAGGGAGGGATAGAGATGTAGGGAGAGAGTTGAGAGGGAAGGAGAGAGAGGAAGGGAGGGAGATATGAGAGAGAGAAGTAGAGAGAGAAGGAGGAAGGTGGAGAGATTGAGAGAGGGAGAGAACAAAATATAGAGGGATAGGTACGTAGAGATAAGTAGAAAGGGAAAGAGAGATGGAGGGACAGGTAGGTATGGAGAGATAGAGGTGAGAGAGAGATAAATAGAGAGAGAGATGGAGGGAGAAGTATGGATAGAGAGAGAGAGGAGATAGATAGAAGTAGATAGGAAAGGAGAGATGGATGGAGAAGTAGGGATAGAGGGAGATATGTATGGAGAATAATAGAGAGAGAGGTTGGTAGAGAGAGGGAGGGGGTAGACAGTAGATGGAAGGAGAGTAGGGAGGGAGAGAGAGGGAGGTGAGATAGAGAAAGAGAGGAGGGAAGGAGGGATATGTAGGTAGAGGTGAGATAAAGAGAAATAGAGTAGAGAGAGAAGGAGAGAGAGGCAAGGAGGAAGGTAGAGATATTGAGGGAAGGAGGGAGGGAGAGAGAAAGAGGTATATAGGGATATGTTAGATAGAGAGCTATCCCAAGTGAAGGTTGGTAGAAGGAAGAGAGAGAGGGAGGAGGGAGGGAGAGGTAAAGAGGGATAGTTGAGATAGATAGGAGAGAGAGAGGTAGGTAGAGAGAGGGAGATGCAAGATAGAAAGAGGGGGGAGGGGAGAGGGATGTGAGATAGAGAGATATATAGAGAGAGAGGGAGGGAAAGGTATGGAGAGAGAGTTGAAATAGAGAGAGTAGAGAGGGAAGGAGAGATAGAGAGAAAAATGTAATAGAAAGATGTGATATAGAGAGAAGTAGAGAGGGAAGAAGGTGGAGAGATTGAGAGAGAGGAGGTAGGGAGGGAGAGAGAAATATGTATATAGGGATAGGTAGGTAGAGATAAGTAGAGAGGGAAGGAGAGATAGAGAGAAAAATGTAATAGAAAGATGTGATATAGAGAGAAGTAGAGAGGGAAGAAGGTGGAGAGATTGAGAGAGAGGAGGTAGGGAGGGAGAGAGAAATATGCATAGGATAGGTAGGTGGTAGAGATAAGTGAGAGGGAAGGGGAGAGATAGAGGAGAGGTAGCCTAATGGAGAGAAAGGTGAGAGAAACAAAGAGAGTTAGGTAGAGAGGGGACATAAAGAGAAGTGTAGAGGGAAGGAGAGGAAGAGGTAGGAGGGGAGGGAGAGAGAGGTGATAGAGAGAGGGGTGAGAGAGAGGAGGAGGGATAGGTAGGAGAGAGGTGAGATAGGAGAGAAAGATAGTAGAGAGAGAAGTGAGAGAGAGAGGGGGAGAGAAGTGAGAGAGAGAGGGGGAGAGATTGAGAGAGGGAAGGAGGAAGGGAGAGAGAAAGAGGTATAGATGGATAGGTTAGAGAGAGATGTAAGGAGAGAGAGGTGAGATAGAGAGAACTAGAGTGTGAAGGAGAGAGAGAGAGAGAGAGAGAGAGAGAGAGAATGGAAAAATAGAGAGAGAGAGGGAAGGAGAGAGTGGGAGAGAAAGAGTGGAGAGAGAGGGAAGGAGGGAGAGGTGGGGATAGAGAGTAGATATATAGAGAGAGATAGGATAGTCCAAGGGAGATAAAGAAATGTAGAGAGGGAGGGAGATAGAGATTAGAGATGGGAGGAGAGAGAGAGAGACATGGACATCTAGAGAGGTAGTTCTTGAGCTCAAGGGAGAGAGAGCCAGATAAATGGCTGGAGATAGTGAGAGAGAGAGGTCTAGAGCATAAAAGATGAAAATGAGTGAGATAAAGAGAGAGAAAGGGAGAAATATGATACACTGGTTACTAAAATTTGACCTCTTGATTACTCAAAGTTGAAATGTTGATTATTGAAATTTGGTTGTCTAAAAAATTATAAGATCTTCCAAAAACTAGAATTTGCATTATAACTCCACAAGATCTAAAACCACTCTCAATCATCCTGAAACTATATACATGAAATATAATTTAAAGTATAAAAAAGTAAATGTCCATATGTAAATTTCAACTTATAAAAATAAAGAGAAAGAGAAAGAGAAAAAGAAAAAGTTTACAAAAATGCATTGCAAAAAGTCATAATTCACGTTTGGTGAGAATCAAATTTTGCGCTATCCAAATGGAGAACTTCATTTGGCTAGCGCTAAATTTGGTGCTTGCCAAATGATGAACTTCATTTGGCTAGCATAAAATTTGGCTCTTACCAAATGATGCACTTCATTTGGCTAGTGTCAAATGTGGCACTCGCCAAATGATGCACTTTATTTGGCTAGTGTCAAATTTGGCACTTACCAAATGATGCACTTAATTGGCTAGCACCAAGTTTGGCGCTCGCCAAATGATGCACTTCATTGGGCTAGCGCCAAGTTCAATGCTCAAAAAATGATGCACTTCATTTGGCTAGCGCCAAATTTTGTGCTTGCTAAATGATGCACTTCATTTGGCTAGTGTCAAATTTGGCACTCGCCAAATGATGCACTTCATTTGGCTAGAACCAAATTTGGTGCTTGTCAAATGGGTTGGATTGGGAAATACCAACCCAAAGGGTTGGATTTTTAATTGGGCATGAAATGGTTGTGGGTTGGATGCCCATTAAAAATCCATCCCTTTGGGTTGTATTTAATACAACCAAACACCAAATTCCCAAATGAAGGCATCACCAAATGATGCACTTCATTTGGCTAGTGCCAAATTTGGCGCTCGCCAAATGATGCACGTCATTTGGCTAGCACCAAATGGGTTGCATTGGGAAATACCTACCCAAAGGGTTGGATTTTTAATTGAGCATCCAACCCAAAGGGTTGGACAACCTTTTCATGCCAATTACATGATTTTCTAAAAGGGTAAAAAAAATTCACATATTTTTGGCCGTGCTAACCGTCAATTTGCTTGCCTTTCAATGCAAGTTTATAAAAAACCGTGATGAGGTTAGGCTCTCTCTTACCTATATAACCATATAATTTTTTTAACATTTTTATTATGTTAAGGTTTTCATCCATAACTTCTCTTGTTAGTGCCTCTGTTTTTTGTCAAAAATCAACATGTGCTAGTTTTAGTATAGATTTTTACTCCATCAAATTTTGAAACAAATTATATTTTTATAAACTAGAATCCATTCTACACATAATGAAAATAAATTGATTTTTGATTAGTTTTCAAAAAAGTAATAGGGAAGCATACTCAAATTTCAACTTTTTAGGATGTGTTCACTTTGAAAATTCATAAAGTATTATATATTCATTAAGAAATTAGCCGAAATAACTAAGATAAACTACATGGTGTTATCTAATTTTTCATTGTTCAAATTTTTGAAATTCTAAACAAAAGTTAACTTTTTAGGGAGGTCACAACAAACACTAAGCTATTTTTTTGTACAAAAATAGAACCACTTTTGGTGACACCCCTTTTTGAAACCCTTAATAGTAGCATAAAAAGTAGATTCAAAGCAATACAAATTTTGTGCGTAACTATCTTCATTTTCTCATGAACATCAAACTCTGCTAATTTTTAAAAAAAGGTGGCATCTTAAGAACCATTTTTGTGTCACAAATTGGGCACTTACCCTCTAATCTAAACCACTATTCTAATCACTCAATTCTCAAAAATAATTGACTCTCAAATCTCTCAATGAAACTAATCTCACTTCTCACAACTTGTACTCAATAATACTAAGTTGTACAAAGTAATCTACAACTGAACAATAATGGACAACAAAAAACTAAGAAAAACTAAGAGATTGTCCTCTATTTATATAAAATATTGAGAAAACTAATGCTATAAATCAACTACCTCATTTTCCACCTTACTCTTTCTATTTCCACCTCTATAAGTGAGATAAGAATCGAAAACCAATTTTATGTATTTTTAGGTTGACTAGACTAGTTGGGCATTCCATTTCCTTGTTGCTGGCAGCTTTTAGTTGTGGAAAAAGTAAGATGTTTGCCACATACAAAGTCCAAATTGAAATCAGTTTATTACTCTTTTTTGGTTCGTCCCATTTGCTAGTAAAAACAATTATTCCATGTGCTCAATTACCCAATCTAAGCGCCTCATTCATGGCTATGCAGACTTTGCTTTTTACGGGGTTTCTTTGGTGGCATTTCCCCCCCCCTTATTGTGTAGATTTTGGAACCCCATATTGGGCAGCTTTTCTAACTTTTCAACTGCAGTTATTATCAGCTAAGTTCCTCATGCCAGTCGTGGTATTTCCTTGGCCAACATGGCTTTCATCGCTACCTTTATTATGTGAATGTTAACTTCCAACACAACCTTTTTGTATTAATAATGTGTTGTATAATTTCCAACACACTTATTCATTATCACTAGTATTCATATAACTTACTCATATATATATGGGCACTTATTCATTATTCATATAATTTACTCTTTATATATATATATATATTTTTATTTTTTATTATTTTCTTTATTATATATATTTCTACTATAATACACATTTTCATATATCCATTTCAATCAATTACCTATTCATATATTAATGTATATATTAATATTTGCATATATACATATATATTAATGTTTATATACATATCATTATTTCAATATAGTATAATATATATATTGATAAGTATATATATATATAGTGTGTGTATATATATATGTCCATTTGATTATGCATATGTATGATGTATCTACGTATGGGTATACGTAGGTATTTCTACCTATGCATTCTCATGCGTACATACACTTATATACATGAGTAATCATATATACATTTAATGTATATACATATCCATTTATATATATTTAAAAATAAAGTACATCTTATACTCATTACAAGGGTTTAACACTATGACACAAATCAACTAACAATCATAGAGAAACAAAGATATTCACTTAGACATTCCTATCAACCTAAAAACTATCTCCAAGATTTACTTACCGACTCATAGCCCCTAGCTAACTTGACAAAGCTTGATTAACCTAAGTTGTGAGTGTGTGCATTAGCTCAAGTAGGCACATTAGTGGTTTCCACACCAATTTTCTCTCCTAGGTGATACTCTATGTCTCCTCATTGGAGGGCTCAATTCTTTCTTGCATCCAACTTAGCGCATCATGAATGAAGTTAGTTGATCAAATGAAAATCATATTCATCATATATCATTTACATCATTAAAGCATTTGAAAATTAATCACATCATAATGTATATTCATTCATCTTATTCATCCATTAAACACATTAAAGTCATAATCTTGCATTTAAAATCACATTTACTCATAAAATTAATTTAAGTAGTCTAGTAAAGTACAAATAGGGTGTAACAAAACCATACTAAAAAACACCCATATTAGATATAAAACAATTACAGTCTAACAATTAAAGTTCATAGTTCCAAAAAGGAAAGCATGATTATATCCAAGAGCGATTCCTGGCAACATCTTAGATTGCTACTAACTTCACATTGATTCCATTCAGAATTCCCAATAGGGGTCTTAATCATATCATAAGGTCAACATCTTTCACCACCGGTTGATAACCAGGTTTGGTAGCCAGTTCAATCTTATCTCATTCAATAGGTTTTTGGAACATATATTTTTCTAGGAAGGCCTTTACAATCCATACCTCCACTTTATTAAGGTTATTCCTCCAATGCCACAATGCCACAATACCAAGTTAAAAAAGCTATAACTACTTTTTGGTATAGTATACCTACATATTAATGGGGTGTAGATGCTTGTATTTTATTGCCATATTAATTTAATTGTTATTTCATTGTAAAGATAGTTGCATCTTGGTAGTCTTTGTCATTTTTTAAAAGATTTTATGTCAAATTAGGTTAATATTTTTAGTATTTGGTACACAAGAACCAATTTAAATTGATATTTATTAAAATTAAAATTTGCTAACCATTTACATGTATTTTCAAATCCAGGTATAGGTTAAACCACATTTATTGAAGAATCAAAGCTTACCTCATGGAAGATCTTCAAAAAAAATAAATTTGGGGATGCTTGTTCGTAGTGTTGTTGCCTATAGCCGCCAAACCATCAACAACAACATTAGTTGTTATGTTGAAACAGTTTGAGGCCATAAAAGGACTAGTGAAAAAACTTGTAATAAATATGAAAGAGTAAAAACTCCCTTGAGTCGAAGGCATGAAATGACATAAAGATGGTGACAGACAACAAAAAGGACACAAACCTTACCAAAGCTCTCCCTTTAGTTTCAACATTCCCATCATAAATTTCATATTTTTATGTTATTTAATTTATTTCACTACTCACATATTTATCATTCCAGCTAAAATATTTTAATTTTAAATTTAAAGGTTAATCAATTTTTTAAAAGTTTGAGTCAAAAAATAAATAAAATTGATCTATTTGTTTGATATTTTTTTATGTGTTGATTATAGTTCAAAATTTGATAGGAACAAATTGAGAGAAAAATAAATTTTAAATAATTAAACAAATTAAAAATAGAAAAGAAAATAGAAATAAAATATTAAACAATGCACAAACAATAAAGTTGTGTCATATATATAATAAATAAAAATAATTTAATACAAAATAAAATCTTTAATAAACAAAATAACTTCAAATTGATATCTCTGAA
This sequence comes from Sequoiadendron giganteum, assembly GCA_007115665.2. Taxonomy (NCBI): domain Eukaryota; kingdom Viridiplantae; phylum Streptophyta; class Pinopsida; order Cupressales; family Cupressaceae; genus Sequoiadendron; species Sequoiadendron giganteum. Next base: position 479,241,471 of record CM021104.1, read on the forward strand.
CCTTTTTTAGATAAATGTATTTAAGATATCTATATTAATTTTTATTAGAAATGAAAAAATAAACATTTAGTAATATTCTTATTATTTGAAAAAATATTTATTATGTAATAGTAATTTCCCTTTTCTTAAAAAAAGCCTCTATTCACCAACAAAATAATGCACAGTATTGAAAACAAAAGGGTATTGAGATTAAATAATTAGTTATTATTTTGAAGGGATAAAATTGAATGAAAAATAAACTTTAAATAATTAAATAATTAACCAAACTATAAATATAGAAAAATGGCATCTATAATAAATAAAATTAATTTAACATAAAATAAAATAACCCTTAATAAACATTACCTTTCAAAAAAAAAATTATTATGTAATACCAATTTTCCCTTCTTTAAAAATTACCTTTATTAATGCACATTGTTGAGGACAAAATCGTATCCAAATTCGATATCTCACAAGGGACTGCATTTAATTAGTTATGGCCAAAGATTTCAAGTCGACCATGGAAAATTGTGTTCTACGCCTTTTTTGTTCGTCAATTTAAGATTTTCAATGGTAGCAAGTAGAAACACAACCATAAGTAGTAGATATTGTTCTTGCACTTACTCTGAAAGCTATCATCAAGAAAAGTGAAGGCCGAGAAATTAAAAATATAATAGATGTAGAAACATAATGAAAAATAATAATTAAACACTGCATATTAATCATTAAACATGGATTAGATATTTATAAGAGAAGAAGATTTAACAACTTCCTATAATCATGGTAATATAATTGACAACAAACTAAAAATATTGATAGCTAACTCTAGCTTTTTGACATCAATCTGACCTAATGACAACACATTGAACTTCACAGATAAATTTGGACACTTGGACACTTCTACATGTTTATGTTGGAGTGTTATATTCCAACACCCCTTGTTAACACTACAACGTCAAACTAACTAACAAAAGAAAATACATTATGAAGAAGTTGTTCTTTGAAAATAGTTCTCACACCAACAAGAATTCTCCAAGCTACTCCCAAATATAGTCATCTAGCTATCATCCAAGTTTCCAACACCATTGGACACCATTTGCACATAGTGTCTCATCACCCTCATAAAAGTATGATATTAAACTTTCATATTTTGGATCCCCCTCTAAACTATTGGACACCAATCCTCACATGCATGTCTCATAACCCCAATGAGGTATAGTTATTTGATCCACAAGCACCTCAAACTATTGAGCATATATCTATCCTCTACTACATCCTTCCTTGTTTTCAAAGTGTTGACCACTTCAAAATAGAACAGTTGCTTCATCTTCAATGAAGTCATAGTCACTATCACTTGGTGGTTCTTCAACAATGGCTACATTCTCTCAATTCTTATAGCTTAGCAACAACAAACTTCACTATAGCAACAACAATAAACTTACACTCATAGCAACAATACCTCCCTTTATCTCTAATACCAAATTAAAAATATAACAACAGATGTAGAAACATAATGAGCAACAACAATTAAACACTCTAAATATTAATCATTAAACAAGAATTACATATTTATAGGAGAAAAAGATTTAACAACTTCCTATAATCATAGTAATACAATTGACAACAAACTAAAACTATTGACAACTAACTGTAGTTGTTTGACATCAAATTGACCTAATAATAGCACATTGAACTTAATAGATAACAATTTGGACACGTGGACACTTCTACATGTTTATGTTGGAATATAACATTCCAACATGAGAGAATATTGCTCATTTAACATGAAACTATTTGAGCTATTTCTTTATAGCTATCACTAAACTTATTTCACTATGCAATTGTGATTTATCGGGAGTTATTGGTAAAGACACACTTTCTTTGGGGGCTTCTCTAAGGGAAAAATTAGACAATAACTTCAAAAAAATGGCACATTTGAGTTGGGATTTTTCAATCCCAATGGAACTAGAACAACTGGTATGTTGGGATTTGGTATGCCCAAATCTATGATATGACCATTATTTCGGTGGCTAATAGGGAGACTCCTATTAAAGAAACTCCTGGTGCTTTGATGCTTTCCACAGATGGTTATCTTACTGTGTTTGATTTAGGAGGAGAATAGATTCGGTCTACTAATGATACTTAGCAAGCTAAAGCATCCAGAGCTTTGATACTAGACTTAGGTATTTTTTGTGTTGTTTGGTGTTAAAACACTTCAGAGATTGTGTGGGAGAGCTTTAGACATCCCATTGATATAATTTTTTCCTTCCATGAAGTTTTGGAAAGGAATAAAACTAACATCTTGGAAGAGTTGAGTGGATCTAGCAACTGGAGATGGACCCTTCCATATGGAAATAAATCCTGCCTTAGAACATAATGACTTCTTATTATACTATAAAAACAGTATTTTATATTACAACATTGGGTCGTGGATGGGGAGCTATTACACAACCACACAAGATATAATATCTCGTCTTTCATTTTAGCAGGAAGTGGTAAGATTTGTCTCTACAAATAATGTACTACACATATTGGCTTACACCCAAAGCTACTTCCATATTGACCAGGCAACTTGTGAACCCAGATAGTTACCATAATTCATTTGTGTTCATTGATAATAGAAAATGGAGCATGACTTGGTCGCGACCACAAGTAATTTGTGGTGTGTATGGGATGTGTAGGGCTTATGGAATCCACTACATAGAAGCAAATACTAAGTTATGCAGTTGTATGCAAGGCTTCCAACCCATAGACGATCATGCATGGAATTTAGGACAGTGGTGGTTAAGTGGTTGTGTTTGATGAAGTCCATTACACTACTCTACTCTCATTAATGGTAGTGGTAGGGAAACAACTAATGGCTTTCTCCAAGTGAGCAATATTTCTTTTTCTGATAATATAATTTCCTCAATATGTCTAAGAGTTGACTCTGCTAGGATGTGAGACTGTATGTCTCAATAATTTCTTATGGACGGTCTTTGCTCTCACTAATTCAAGTCTTGTTGTTTGTAATTTGTGGTTTGGTGATCTATTGAGCATGTGGGCTACTTCATCTAAGGGACAGTCTTCCTTCATGAGATTGGTTGCTTTTGGTTTGTAGTAATCATCATCCAACAGAGGAAGAAGGAGCAAAGCAATTGTGCTCTTCATTTCAATTCCTTTGGGCATTGTTGTTTTTATCAAATTTTAAAATGAATGCACAAAATGCAAACACAAACACAGAGTTGTTGCTCTGATTTCCAGTCAAGCAAGAAATACCCAAATCTAAAAATGTGGAATAAGAAATAAAAACTCAATGGAGACACACAGAACTGGGTATGCAATGTTTGTTTTTTCTATTAACAAAAAAAAAATGATTACAAAATGCTTTCAAATTGGAAACAACAAACTACAAACTACCTATTACAACTTTTTGGGAGTGATCATCTGCTCAACCAGATCATAAACAATTAGGAGCTACTCAAAGCTCTCTATTCTTATTTGAATGGAACTATCTATTGTTCCTAGCAAACATAGAGCTATCAGGAGAAATCATGCTCACTACAAACACTCTACAAAATGTTCTAAGAACATTCCCTATTGTTGCTGCAACTTTTCTTCTTGCTGCTAATCACTTGCTGCTACAAAAATTGACTAACACATTCAACCTTGCTGAGTGCGAAAACATTCCCTCTATTTGTCTCATTCAAAAAATCCCTCTCAAATTCAAAATTTACCTACCAGTATTAATTGGGAATTCAAAATTCCTATTACATTCAATTATGAGTAGTCAGGAGCTGTAGGGATGAAGATCCCAAAAAATTGCCATTGAAAAATAGCTCCTTATAGGTAGGTAAAGCAATGGCAAGCTCAGGGATAATAAATTTTTCCAACACTCCCCCTTTGTCCCGAGCCAGCAAAACAAGTTCAATCCCGATCCAAATCAACTATGTTCAAACTACTCCTTAGGCACTCGAAACTATCCTTGCTCAAAGGCTTGGTGATTATGTTTGCTAGCTACTGCTCAGACCTACAAAATTCTATTTTGATTTCACCATTTTCAACTAACTCTTTGATAAAATGATACTTGATTTCAATGTGTTTGCTTCTTCCATGAAATATATGATTTTTCATCAAGGCTATCGATGAAACATTGTCACAAAATATTGGTGTTCCATCCTCTTGATCTTCTCTCAAATCAGCCAAATAACCTGAAATGTTGTTGCATTTGCTGCTATATACTCAGCCTTTGTTGTTGATAGGGAAACTATAGGTTGCTTCTTGGAAGCCCATGAGATAGCACCTAAACCCAAATGAAACATATAGTCGAATGTGCTCTTCCTATCATCCAAACTTCCTACCCAATCACTGTCAGTGTATCCAACCAGCCCAAACTCTTTTGTTGTTGTGTACAACACACCATATCCTTTCATGCCATTCACATACGTCAAGATTCTTTAACCCGCTTGCCAATGGGTGTCTCTTGGAATCTCCATAAATTTGGAAATAAGACTCACTCCATGCATTATATCCGACCTAGTTGCAATCAAGTATATCAAACTTTCAACCAAACTTTTATACAAGTTTAGATCCACATTGCTGCTGCAATCTTCCTTGCTCAACTTTAGACCTACAGCTGTTGGTGTTGGGGTAGGCTTGCTTTCAAGCATCCTAAATCTCTTCTAGATTTCATTTGCATATTTTTCTTGAGAGATAAATACACCATCATGCATTTGTTTTACTTCTATGCCTAGAAAATATCTCAAGAGACCCAAATCTGTCATTTCAAACTCTCTTTTCATGGCCTCTTTAAAATCAGCAATGAAGAAATCATCATCCCCAGTAAAAACAAGATCATCTTCATACAAAACAACAATCAAAATATTACCATTTTCTGCCTTGATGTAAAGAGTGGGCTCACCATTGCTTTTGCTAAAGCCATTGTTCATCAAATATGAGTCAATCCTATTGTACCATCCTTGTGGAGCTTGCTTTAGCCCATAAAGAGCCTTCTTCAACCTATACACCTTGTGTTCTTCACCTAGAACTTCATATCCAAATGGTTGTTCCACATAAACATCCATTTGAAACACCTTCCATTTGTGTGGGCTGCAATTGCTATGACTTCCCACACTATCCCCATCCTTGCAATTGGGGCATACATCTCATCATAATCTCTCCCAAACTGCTATTTGTACCCCTTGACCACCAAACGTGCCTTGCACCTATCTATGCTTCCTTTGGCATTGCACTTGGTCTTATAGACCCATTTCAGTGCAATAACTTGCTTGTTAGGAGGAAAATCAATTAACTCCCATGTGTTGTTCCTCTTTATTTCATCTATCTCCTCATACATGGCCTAACACCATTTCTCCTCTTTCATAGCTTCCTCAAAATAAATTGGATCACTATGAGAAAACAATGTAAAATTCATGTTCTCATAAAACTCTTCATCATACCTTTCATCTTGGTAAATATCCCTTAGACTCTTGGTCTTCTTTAGCATTAGGGAGGTGAAAGTGGGATCTAAACTTTCACTGCTACTGCTATTCTGCTAAACAGGTTGGTTCCGAAGTGACCAGGAGTGATCAGGAGCTTCCGTGAGCTCTTTGTGACCCATTCTCTGGCTATCAACAGGAAGTGGTAAGATTTTTATCTAAAAATAATGTACTACACATATTGGCTTACACCCAAAGCTACTTCCATATTGACCAGGCAACTGGTGAACCTAGATAGTTACCATAATTCATTTGCATTCATTGATAATAGAAAATGGAGCATGACTTGGTCGCAACCACAAGTAATTTGTGGCGTTTATGGGATGTGTGGGGCTTATGGAATCCACTACATAGAAGCAAATACTGAGTTATGCAGCTATATGCAAGGCTTCCAACCCATAGACGATCATGCATGGAAATCAGGATAGTGGTGGTTAAGTGGTTGTGTCCAGCGAAGTCCATTACACTACTCTACTCTCATTAATGGTAGTGGTAGGGAAACAACTGATGGCTTTCTCCAAGTGAGCAATATTTCTTTGTTTGATAAAAGAAGTTCCTCAATATGTCCAAGAGTTGACTCTACTAGGATGTGAGACTGTATGTCTCAATAATTGCTTATGGATGGTCTTTTCTCTCACTAATTCAAGTCATGTTGTTTGTAATTTGTGGTTTGGCGATCTGTTGAGCATGTGGGCTACTTCATCTAAGGGAAAATCCTCCTTCATGAGATTGGTTGCTTTTCATTTTTAGTAATCATCATCCAACAGCGGAAGAAATGTTGGGAAAATGTGTCTCAACTTATCGGCTTGGACCTCAAAGAAAGGTTTGACGAATTTATGCCGTATCACTTTATCGTGGGTTTCTCATTAGGTCGGCTTGACCCTTTGGTTGTCGAGACTTAGTCTGATCGGCCAGACCCCGAGGGTTGTCATAGCGATGGGCCAACGGGCATGGAGTTGGAAAAATGTTTTCTGCCTTGTTTTTGTCAATGGGTAGTTGTTTATCGGCGTGAGGTAGTGCTAAGTTCCACCGACATTCCGAAGACTTGGATCAATAGCTAAGATCAGCTTCATCCGACCATGTTGGTTGCTTTCCACGGCATCCAAAGGTAGGTAATGCTGAAAGCTTTTTCGTCAAGCAAAATCACCTATGCACTCGATGCATGGCGGCTTGTCAAAGAGGTGAGCGAAGCGAAGAGGAGGTGGGTCCCCCCTGAGCTGCTATATGCGAAGGGTCGTTCGGCAGCAGACACCTATCAGTGCATTCGGAGTTCCTTGAGGAATCTGGCAGATGTTGCTAGAGATTCCCTGAAGGAGCTTCAACAGCTTCCATGTAAGCCAAGAAAAGTCCACGAGTGGTGGACACTTGTCAGCACCTCAGGAGTTCCCTGAGGAATCTAGTAGATGCCGCTAGAGATTCCCTGAAGGAGCTCTAGCAGCTTCCACATAAGCCAAGCAGAGTCTGCGAGCGGTGGACACGTGCCTACCTCGGAAGCTCATTTCGGGCGGACTCATGGGAATCTCGGAGATTCCCTCCTGGATGTGTCGAAACCTCCTGAGCGATGGACGCATGGCGTGTGGGACCCGATAAAGCTAGTCATCAGTGTTTTGGCGATAGCAAATTTCAATAGCCTCGGAATGTGATCGAATGGCTAGTGATAGCAAAGGGAGTTCGACCGAGCAGTAGAGCGAATGGCAGTGTGACACGTGGTGCTTTCTTAATCCTTGTTTTTGCACCATTGTTGCAAAACAACATTTAATGTCGGAAACTAGACTGGTGAAAAGCGCTATATTATGCAGTTAATATGAGATCGGATTTTGGCGGTTGGCAGAGCCTGAAGTTAGAGTTTCTCTAAAATGAATTAATTGCGGGAGTGGCTCGATGCAAGATTGCAGGTGGATCCAATATGATATTGATTTGGCGTGTCGGTGAAGGTCTGAAATTAATGCACCCTAATCGGTGGTTGGTGACAGACTTGATATAGTTGGGTAAGACTCAAATAGAGAGAGTCTCTGAGTAATTAGAATTTGTGTATTTGTTGTTTGTCGAAACTGCATTGTAACAGTGAGTGCATGAAAACTCAAGTGTTGCTATGAGCTAACTATCAGAGAGTGAGAACTATAACTTTGTATGTAATGTTTGATTATTGTAATACAAAGTGTCTCTCTCTTAGTGTGGTGGGTTTTTTCCCAAAAGGGTTTTCCCATGTAAATCTGGTGTTATCTTTGTGTTTGATTTTTTGGTTTCCTGTTATGCATTGTTTGTTCATCTTAGAAGTTAGAAAAGTTGATAAGTTGGTTTTTTTCACTTCTCCTCTATGGTCTTAGCATTGGGAAAGTGTTTTCGCACCCTGCTTTTCCCTTTCAAGTGGTATTAGAGCTTGGACAGTTATGTTATGCTTGTTAGTGAAGCTGGTTTTTTGTGCTAATACTGTTCCAATGGGAGTCTTGCAAAGTTTGGACCAAGTTCTATCAAAGATGGCGAGTACATCAGGAAGAGTTGATATTGAGAAATTCAATGGCGGCAAATTTGAGTTGTGGAAACTCAAAGTGGAAGACTTGTCAGTGCGTAGAGACCTCTAGGTAGTAGTGTTTGGATCTATGTCATAAGGTATGAAGCGAGAAGAATGGGACCTTGCAGATAAAAAAGCGAGAGGTCTGATAAGACTTTTTCTAGCCGATTCTAGACTCTTGAATTTCCATGAGGAGAAGACTGCAGCTTCGTTATAGAAGAAGCTTGGTGATATTTATCAAGGAAAGTCTCGAGTAAATAGGTTATTCCTGAGGAATAATTTGTACTCCTTGAATATGGAAGAAGGTGCATCTGTTGCAGACCATCTTAACCTATTTAATATGGGTGTTGCTCAATTAGTGTCTATGGGTGTGAAGATAGAGGAGGAGGATCGTTGCATGCTCCTGTTATGTTCGTTATCTAACACTTGGGATCACTTGGTGATGGCTATTGGAAGTACGACTACTACTTTCAAGATGGAAGACATAGTTGCTTCATTGATGTCTAAAGAGATGCAGAGAAAGTCTTCTCAGATGACCAAAGAGGCCCTTGCTATTCAAGGTAGATCGAAGAAGAAGGAAAAGAAGTCTAGATCTAAATCTGTAGGGAGATCAAAGTATCCTGGTAAAATTCCAAGGTGAAATGCTAGAATTATGGGCAGTTTGGTCACATCCAAAAGGATGGTAAGGAGAAGAAGAAGAAGAAGAAGAGTAATGCTTCAGACTATGACTCTTCTCAGAGTGATACAGATTCTTTCATTGTAGCCTTGGCAACTCAGACATTAGATGATGTCTGGCTAGTTGACTCAGGTGCATCTTTTCACATGACATCTCATAGAGATTGTCTCACTAAGTATGAGAAGTACGATGGTGGAAAGGTGTACCTAGAAAGTGACTCATCATTGGAGATTTTTGGCCGTGGAAGAGTTGAAATACAGTTCCCTAATGGTAAAATCAAAGGGATTGGTGATGTACTACACATACCAAGTTTGGCTCAGAACTTACTTTCTATCAGTAAATTGAATGATGCGAGTGTGAAAGTTTCTTTCTTGAGTAAAGGATGTAAGATGGCTAGAGGTACAATGGTGTTGGCTAAGGGTGTTCATATTGGTGATCTGTATAAGCTGGATGCGCGTCTTGTTCAATGCAACAACGCCTCTATAAAGTCAAGCAAATTTGTTCCTGTGGAGGAAGAAGAAGATGCTTCTCTGGATGCAAATGCGATGGAGGTGAAACTCCTAGCAGAGAAGACCATGCTATGGCATCATAGACTCGATCACATAGGTGAGAAAGGTTTAAAAACCTTGAAAAATAAAAATCTTGTTGAAGGGCTTGTAGATTGTAATCTTGAGTTTGATTTCTACGAACACTACCTTTATGGAAAGCAACAACATGTTTCTTTCTCCTCAAGTTCTTATAAATCTTCTGGTGTACTGGACTCTGTTCATTCTGATGTGTTTGGTCGAGTGGATGTTCCTTCATTATCGAAGTCTAGATATTATGTTTCTTTTATTGATGACTTTTCGAGAAGGGCATTTATATACTTTCTTAAAAGTAAATCAAAAGTGTTCAGTCATTTTAAAGAGTTTAAAAACTTGGTAGAGAATTAGACTGGAAGGAAAATCAAATGCTTGAGGACGGATAATGGCAATGAGTTTTGTTCTGTAGATTTCAATAGATGCTGCAAAGACCAGGGGATTAAAAGGCATAAAACCACACCTTATTCTCCACAACATAATGGAGTTTTTGAAAGGTTAAACAAGACGTTGATGGAAAAGGAAAGGAGTATGATAAGTAGTGCTGGTCTGGAGTAGAATTTTTGGGCTGAGGCTGTCGCTACAACATGCTACCTGGAAAATCATTCTCCTTGCTCTACTCTTGTTGATAAGAAACCTTTGGAAGCATGGTCTGGTAAGAAGCCCTCTCTGATACATGTTCGTGTCTTTGGCTATGAGGCATATGATTATATGCCAAATGAGAAAATATCAAAGTTGGAGAACAAAGCTGTTAAATGTATCTTCATTGGCTATGGTGTTGATGTGAAAGGATACAAGCTTTGGAGTCATGTTACTGAGAAAGTTTTATATAGCAGAAGTGTAATATTTCAGGAGCTAAAACCTTCTACAACTAATCCACAACTCGAGATAGATCAAAGAGAAAAGAAGAATGGTGCAGTTGAAATTCCCCAAACTCCAGAAAAGGGAGAACTGTATGGTGTACCTAAAACTGAGGAGAGCTCAAGCAACTTTGAGAGTTTTGAAGATCAATAACCACAACCTCAGCCAATGAGAAGGTCTACACATGAAAAATGACAATTTGATAGGTATGGTTTCTCTATTTTGGATTCTAATTGTGCCTATGCTTTAATTACTAGCACTGAGGAGCCTAGATCTGTTAAAGAGGCAATTAATATGCTCAATGCAAACTCTTGGTTGGAAGCCATGAATGAAAAAATGGAATCATTGAAAAAGAATGAAACTTGGGATTTGGTACCTTTGCCTGAAGGAAGAAAGTCTGTTGGCTGTAAATGGGTATTTAAGAAGAAGACTGGTCTTGAAGGCAGTGCTGAGAAGTATAAAGCAAGGTTGGTTGCAAAGGGGTATTCCCAGGTAGAGGGAATTGATTATGGAGAAATATTTTCCCCTGTAGCTAAGCTGACATCTATTAGATTTTTGTTGTCACTTGCAGCCGCATATGACTTAGAGGTTGAGTAGATGGATGTGAAAAAAATGTTTCTCCATGGAGAGCTGGAAGAAGACATTTACAAGTCCCATCCTAAGCATTTTATTGAAAAAGCTAAAGACAACCTGGTATGCAAGTTAAAGAAATCTCTGTATGGTTTGAAGCAGTTGCCTAGAATGTGGTACTAGAAGTTTGACACTTTTGTGTTTTCTATGGGATTCATGAGATCAAAATCCGATCATTGTGTGTATTACAAATATGAAAATGATTGTGTGCTTATTATTACCCTATACATGGATGATATGTTGTTCATAGGGAATAGTAAGGCTATGATTTTTGATCTTAAGTCTCAATTATCTGCAAAGTTTGAAATGAAAGATCTTGGTGCAACAAGGTATATTCTGGGGATGGAGATAACTAGGGACATACAGGGCAAAAAGCTTTGGGTTAGCCAGAGTAAGTACATCGACACTGTCTTGGAGAGATTTGATATGAGCAACTACAAGAAGCTAGTTGTTCCAGTCTTGCTTGGAATGAAACTATCTGTTGAAGATTGTCCAAAATTGTCTATCGAGATGGAGGACATGACCAGGGTGCCTTATGCGAGTTTTGTTGGCATTTTAATGTATGCTATGGTCCACACAAGGCCAGACATTGCCCAAGCAGTGGGAGTACTCAACTGATTTATGGAAAAGCTAGGAAGGACACATTGGGATGTTGTGAAGAGAGTGTTTAGATATTTCAGAGGTACCTTAGAATGTGCTATGTGCTACCATAGCAATTTGGTTGGATCACAGAGAAATCTCAGCATCCATGGATACGTGGACTCTGATTGGGTACGAGACATTGACAGTCGAAGATCCACCAGTGGATATATTTTCATGTTAAATGGCAGTGCAATCAGTTGTATGAGCGAGAGATAGGCTATAGTCGCTTTGTCCATGACAGAGGAAGAATACATGGCAGTAACTCATGCCTGCAAAGAAGTTGTTTGGCTCAGTCGTTTGTGCTTTGATATTGGTTTTCATCCAGGGTAGATCACTATTTCTTGCGATAGTCAGAGGTCCATTTGATTGGCGAAGAATCCAACTTTCCATGCCAGGACGTAACATATCAATGTGTAGTATCACTTCGTGAGTGATACAGTGGAAGATGGAAAGGTTTCTTTAGAGAAAGTGGATACTCTAAAGAATGTTGTTGATGCATTGAAAAAGCTAGTAAGAATAGGCAAGTTCAGATGGTGTGCAAGTTTGATGGGCCTTGGGGCCTATGATTGTCAATAAATTTAGAGTCTGGAGGAATCCTGTAAGTCTTCGTCAAGTTGGAGTATGTTGGGAAAATGTGCCTCAAATTACTGGCTTGGACCTCAAAGAAAGGTTTGACGAATTTATGCCTTATCGCTTTACCATGGGTTTCTTATTTGGTCAGCTTGACCCTTTGGTTTTCGAGACTTAGTCTGATCAGCAAGACACCGAGGGTTATCACAACAATGGGCCGATGGGCGTGGAGTTGGCGAAATGTTGTCTGCCTTGTTTTCATCGATGGAGTGGTTGTTTATCGGTGGGAGGTAGTGCTAAGTTCCACTGATGTTTCGAAGACTTGGATCAATAGTTGAGATCGGCTTCATTCAATGATGTTGGTTGCTTTTCACGCCATCCAAAGGCAGGTATAGTTGAAAGATTTTTTGCCGAGCGGAATCGCCTGTGGGCTCGACACGTGGAAGCTTGTCAAAGTGGTGAGTGAAGTGAAGAGGAGGTGGATCCCCCCCGAGCAACTTTATGTGAAGGGTCATCCGGTGATAGACACTTGTCAATGCCTTGGGATTTCCACGAGGAATTTAGCGAATGCCACTAGAGATTCCTCGAAGGCGCTCCAACGACTTTCATGTAAGCCAAGAAAAGTTCGCGAGTGGTGGACACTTGTCAGTGCCTCAGGATTTCTTTGAGGAATCTAGTAGATGCCGCTAGAGATTCCCCAAAGGAGCTCCAGTAGCTTCCACGTAAGCCAAGCAGATTCTGTGAGTGGTAGAAACGTGGCAACCTCGGAAGCTCATTCCGGGTGGACTCATGGGAATCTCAGAGATTCCCTCCTGGATGTGCCAGAACCTCCTAAGCGGTGGACGCGTGGCGTGTGGGACCCGATAAAGCTAGCTATCAGTGTTTTGGCGATAGCGGATTTCAACAGCCCCGGAATGTGATGGAATGGCTAGCGATAGTGAAGGGACTTCGGCCGAGTAGAAGAGAGAATGACAGTGCGACACATGGCACTATATTATTGAATGTTTTTGCACCGTTGTTGCAAAACAACATTTAATGTCAGAAGCTAGATTGGTGAAAAGCACTATATTATGCAGTTAATATGAGATCAAATTTTGGCGTTTGGCAGAGCCTGAAGTTAGACTTTCTCTTAAACGAATTAATTGCGAGAGTGGCTTGATGCAAGATTGTAGGTGGACCCGATCAGAGATCAATTTGGCATGTCGGTGAAGGTCTGAAATTAATGCACCCTAATTAGTGGTTGGTGACAGACTTGATATAGTCGGATAAGATTCAAATAGAGAGAGAGTCTCTGAGTAATTAGAGTTTGTGTATTCATTGTATGTCCAGATTGCATTGTAACAGTGAGTGCATGAAAAATCAAGTGCTGCTCTGAGCTAACTATCAAAGAGTGAGGACTATAAATTGTATGTAATCTTTGCTTACTGTAATACAAAGTGTCTTTCTCTTAGTGTGGTGGGTTTTTTCCCAAAAGGGTTTTCCCACGTAAATCTGGTGTTATCTTTGCGTTTGATTTTTTGGTTTCTTGTTATGCGTTGTTTGTTCATCTTAGAAGTTTGAAAAGTTGATAAGTTGGTTTTTTGCACTTCTCCTTTGTGGTGTTAGCATTGGGAAAGCTTTTTTGTACCCTGCTTTTCCCTTTCAAGTGATATCAAAGCTTGGCCAATTGTGTTATCCTTGTTAGTGACGCTGGTTTTTTATGCTAATACTATTCCAGTGGGAGTCTTGCAAAGTTTGCACCAAGTTCTGTCTAAGATGGCGAGTACATCAAGAAGAGTTGATATTGAGAAATTCAATGGCGAAAACTTTGAGTTGTGGAAACTCAAAGTGGAAGACTTGTTAGTGGATAGAGACCTCTGGGTAGTAGTGTCTAGACCTATGCCACAACATATGAAGCAAGAAGAATGGGACCTCGTAGATAAAAAAGCGAGAGGTCTGATAAGACTTTGTCTGGCCAATTTTGTACTCTTGAATGTCCATGAGGAGAAGACTGCAACTTCGCTATGGGAGAAGCTTGGCGATATTTATCAAGGAAAGTCTCTGGTAAATAAGTTATTCTTGAGGAAGAAGTTGTACTCCTTGAAGATGGAAGAAGGTGCATCTGTTGTAGACCATATGAACCTATTTAATATGGGTGTTGCTTAGTTAGCATCTATGGGTGTGAAGATAGAGGAGGAGGATCATTGCATGCTCCTGTTATGTTCGTTACCTGACACTTGGGATCACTTGGTGAAGGCTATTGGAAGTACGACTACTAATTTCAAGATGGAAGACGTAGTTGCTTCGCTTCTATCTAAAGAGATGTAGAGAAAGTCTTTTGAGATGGCCAAAGAGGCCCTTGCTATTCGAGGTAGATCGAAGAAGAAGGCCAAGAAGTCCAGATCTAAATCTGTAGGGAGATCAAAGTCTCTTAGTAAAAATTCCAAGGTGAAATGCTAGAATTGTAGGTAGTTTGGTCACATTCGAAAGGATTGTAAGGAGAACAAGAAGAAAAGTAATGCTTCAGACTATGACTCTTCTCAGAGTGATGTAGATATTTTCATTGCAGCCTTGGCAACTCAAACATCAGATGATGTTTGGCTAGTTGACTCAGGCGCATCTTTTCACATGACATCTCATAGAGATTGGTTCACTAGGTACAAGAAGTACGATGGTGGAAAGGTGTACTTGGCAAGTGACTCATCGTTGGAGATTGTTGGCCATGGAAGAGTCAAAATATAGCTCCCTAACGGTAGAATCAAAGGGATTGGTGATGTACTACACATACCAGGTTTGGCTGGGAACTTATTTTCTGTGAGTAAGCTAAATGATGTGAGTGTGGAAGTTTCTTTCTCGAGTAAAGGATGTAAGATGGCTAGAGGTGCAATGGTGTTGGCTAAGGGTGTTTGTACTAGCACTCTGTACAAGCTAGATGCACATCCTGTTCAATGCAACGCCTCTATAAAGTCAAGAAAATCTATTTATGTGGAGGAAGAAGAAGTTATTTCTCGGGATGCAAATGCGATGGAGGTGAAACTCCTAGCAGAGAAGACCATGTTGTGGCATCATAGACTTGGTCACATAGGTGAGAAAGGTTTAAAAACCTTGAAAAATAAAAATCTTGTTGAAGGGCTTCTAGATTGTAATCTTGAGTTCGATTTCTGTGAAAACTGCCTTTATGGAAAGCAACAACGTGTTTCTTTCTCCTTGAGTTGTTATAAATCTTCTGGTGTACTAGACTATGTTCATTCTGATGTGTTTGGTCTAGTGGGTGTTCCTTCGTTATCGAAGTCTAGATATTATGTTTCTTTTATTGATGACTTTTCGAGAAGGGCATTTATATACTTTCTTAAAAGTAAATCAAAAGTGTTCAGTCATTTTAAAGAGTAAAAACTTGGTAGAGAATCAGACTAGAAGGAAAATCAAATGCTTAAGGATGGATAATGGAGGTGATTTTTGTTCTACAGATTTTGATAGATACTGCAAAGAATAGGGGATTAAAAGGCATAAAACTAAACCTTATACTCCACAATAGAATGGAGTTATTGAAAGGTTGAACAAGATGCTGATGGAAAAGGCAAGGAGTATGCTGAGTATTACTGGTCTGGAGTAGAAGTTATGGGCTAAGGTTGTGGCTACAACATGCTACCTGGTAAATCATTCTCCTTGCTCTACTCTTATTGATAAGACACCTTTGGAAGAATGGTCTAGTAAGAAGCCCTATCTGAGACATGTTTGTTTCTTTGGCTGTGAGGCATATGCTTATGTGCCAAATGAGAAAAGATCAAAGCTGGAGAACAAAGTTGTTAAATGTATCTTCATTGGCTATGGTGTTGGTGTGAAATGATAGAAGCTTTGGAATCATGTTACTGAGAAGTTTTTGTATAGCAGAAGTGTAATATTTTGGGAGTTGAAACCTTCTACAGCTGATCCACAACTAGAGACAGATCAAAGAGAAAAGAAGAATGATGTAGTCAAAATTCCCCAAAATCCAGAAAAGGGAGAACTGCATGGTGTACCTAAAACTGAGGAGAGCTCAAGCAGCTCTGAGAGTTTTGAAGATGAAGAACCACAACCTCAGCCAGTGAGAAGGTCTACATATGAAAAATGACAACTTGATAAGTATGGTTTCTCCATTTTGGATTCAAACTGTGCCTATGCTTTAATTACTAGCACCGAGGAGCCTAGATCTATTAAAGAGGCAATTAATATGCCCGATGCAAATTTTTGGTTGGAAACCATGAATGAAGAAATGGAATCATTGAAAAAGAATGAAACCTGGGATATGGTACCTTTGCCTAAAGGAAGAAAGTCTGTTGGCTGTAAATGGGTATTTAAGAAGAAGACTGGTCTTGAAGGCAGTGCTGAGAAGTATAAAGAAAGGTTGGTTGCAAAGGGGTATTCCCAGATAGAGTGAATTAATTATGGAGAATTAAATTCCCCTGTAGCTAAGCTGACATCTATCAGATTTCTATTGTCACTTGCAGCTGCATATGACTTAGAGGTTGAGAAGATGGATGTAAAAATAGTGTTTCTCCATGGAGAGCTGGAAGAAGACATGTACATGTCCCAGCCTGAGCATTTTATTGACAAAGGTAAAGACAACCTGGTATGTAAGTTAAAGAAATCTCTGTATGGTTTGAAACAGTCGTCTAGAATGTGGTACCAGAAGTTTGACACTTTTGTGTTGTCTATGGGATTTATGAGATGAAAATCCAATCATTGTGTGTATTACAAATCTAAAAATGATCCTGTGCTTATTATTACCCTGTACGTGGATGATATGTTGTTCATAGGGAATAGTAAGGCTATGATTTATGATCTAAAATCTCAATTGTCTGCAAAGTTCAAAATGAAAGATCTTGGTGAAGCAAGGTATATTCTAGGGATGGAGATAACCAAGGATAGACAGGGTAGAAAGCTTTAGGTCAGCCAGAGTAATTACATCAACACTGTCATGGAGAGATCTGATATGAGCAACTGCAAGCAGCTAGTTTTTCCAGTCTTGCTGGGAATGAAGCTATCTATTGAAGATTGTCCAAAATCGTCTACCGAGATGGAGGACATGACCAGGGTGCGTTATGTGAGTGTTGTTGGCATTTTAATGTATGTTATGGTCTGCACAAAGCCAAACATTGCCCAAACAGTGGGAGTACTTAGCCGATTTATGGAAAATCCAGGAAGGAGACATTGGGATGCTATGAAGAGAGTGTTTAGATATTTGAGAGGTACCTTAGAATGTGCTCTGTGCTACCATGGCAAGTTAGTTGGATCACAGAGAACTCTCAGCATCTATGGATACGTGGACTCTAATTAGGCAGGGGACATGTTGGAGATAAGGATTTCGGTTTGCCATCAAGTTAGGCATCTAAGACAGTAGTGCCTTAGTGATTTCAATTCAAAATCACCCCAAAGACACACTACTATACCATAAAGTGGAAGTAGGCACACAATATCCCCCATTAATCCTTTGAGAGAAGTGAATGCAAACAAATAATATATTCAACATAAAAATATAACCATGAAAGACAAAACTATGAACACAGAGATATACATGGGGAAAACCCTTTTGGGTAAAAAACCCCACCTCCAAAACATTTAACTCACTTGTATTATTCAGTAACTAAAATGGTTACAATACAAAACTAGGGCTATGCTCTTCAAGATATTACATCTTGTTCATCTAGAGAAAGATATATAGGCTACACAAACCAGAATCCCACACAGTTACAATGTACTGAAGACATACTGTGTAGATTCTCTTCAACTCCTCTCAAATGACTATCAAAGCCAGCCTCACGACTAGCCTAGCCTCTTGGCCTCACAAGTTCACATCTTACTAGATCTGAGAGTCTAAGTGTTCATGGTTGAACCGCTCTAACACACTCAACGTCTCTCTGATATCGCTCATTATTATCGACCTGCACACCAGAATACATATACCATGTGCCAACCTGTTCAGCTAGTCAAGCCTTCAACGATCATCAAGATAATAAATTATCCACCTGCAAGCTTCGACCATTCCCTGATAATGTGCACTGCTTAATCCGCAAGCATCGAGCCATGCAGCATTAAAACTAGTCACAGACATGTTCGTCAACCTCCATTCAATAATGCAACCCAATCGCACTCAAGGAATAACCATATGGCCAAACAGATCATAAATATCTTCCACGTGTTGCCATCTAATTTGCAATCACACCTCTAACAGTCAGTCAAAACGGTCCAATTCGGTCAACTGAGTTCTGAGCTCATTTGAGCTCCTACCGTGTTACCGTCGAGCTCATAAATACCTGTCGCGGTATGGCAGTGAGTTTGCCCGAGCTCACTCCACCATTTACCGCACTACCGCTGCCCTAATCATTTCACCTTGCGATATGGTGGTAAGCCATCCGAGCTCCTTCAAACTCTGGCCCAAGTCATCACCACGCTCTATCCCTTTCATTGTCTTTAGCCAACTAGATGCAGTCAACCTGCCACGTGCCAACCTGTCATTCGCTTGTCGCACTACCACTAAGTCCAACTCGGTCAAACTCTGCCTCGAGCTCATCCAAGCATCTACCATTCTATCACAGCCCAGACCAACACGCCTCACGATATGGCGGTAGCCGTCTTGGCTGACCGCAAGCGATCTTACAGCGGCCACCGTAGTCAGTCACTTGACTGACCACGGTATAGCGGTAACCGCCATCTAGGCCGCTAGCGGTCTTATTGTGGCCATCGTGGTGAGTGAACTCACTGACTGCGGTGGTGGAAGTAACCGCCAGGACCACCGCAGGCGGTCTCACCATGCTACCACGGTGAGTTGACCTCCCACTTGCGGTATGGTGGTAACCGCCAAAGCCAGTCAAAGCCGCCATGGTAAAGGCAAGAATTATGGAGGAAAACACCAAGACCGAAGGGGAAACAATCCAGAATGTTGAGGAAAAAATTCCCAACAATCTCCCACTTGTTGAAGATGTTCAGGCTTCCTCCAAACATTTGAACAAGGACCAAAACCATGCTTCCATGCTCCAACCAGGACCTCTACAACAACCTCAAAAAAATGTCCACCATATCAGGCACCAACTCCAAACATAGGAACATGCTAAGGTGTATATGCACCAGTATCAAGAACAAAAGCAATTGATCCTCTAGGCGACAAAGGCAACACAACAGCAACAACAAGGCACCATGTGAACACAAAAAAAGAACCATTCTCTATAACAAGAAACCAACTAGCTAGAACAACAACCACAAAACTGACTGCCCTCATCCAACTGATCAAACCCACGTGACTAAAAACCAACACCCACAGCTCATGCTGAAACATCCATTCACCCATACCTCAAAGGTATGACAACCAGTGAACTCATGCCATCACACAGCTAGCCCATCAAACAGAAAAATAAGCACCATGTGCCAACTAGTCAAAAAGACTAAACATGTCCAAGTACTTAAACTACAAGGGAAGTTTCCAGATGAATGCAAACAAAGCACCATCACACATGATCCAGGCATACCAAGTCCACCAATCTCTGCACATAGAAATGAGAAACCATGTAATTCCAAGGAACTACCACACAGATCTACATCTCCTACAACCACCTATTGCAAGAAACGTTTCTCTCAACTGTCTTCCACAGTTCTTCCAAACACCTCCATATCTGACAGAAGAAAGAAATGCCATGACTTCACAAACATCTAAAGTCAAATGAACATACAAGAAGAACAAGACCAAATTAAAGAGAAATTACAAATCAAACCATGTAGCCACCTTCTACACACATTTCTAAATGCCAGCTGTGTCAAGAGTGATCTTCTTCACATCCCAAAGGGAAAACCTTAACATCCAACAAAATCATGGATGTAAGCATTAAGAAGATTAGACTAACCCATAAACCATCTCTTGTCAGTCCTCAAAAGCACAAGGAGATACGCAATGCTATCCATCTTCCATTATGAATCCTCTAGAATCTTAAAATAGCAACTCAAGATTCATACCAATGAAAGATAAAGCATAATACACTTGAAAAGTATAATGGGAAAATACCTTTCGTAGTAACACTACCGAGTAGACCAAGGAGAAGAGAAAAACATGCTCATCCAAGATATACAAGTCACTGTGACCTACCCAAGAGCATTCTCCTTCATGGTCTCTGTTGAACTCATGTTCAACTAGGGTGTAGGCTATTCGGACTTTCAGCTGTAACAACAACATTCTCAAAAGAATTCCAGCCTCACCTTACTCTCCATGCATCCATGAGTATCAACAACCTATCACCATATGCTAACTCCAAACTACATTAGTGCAATAAACATGAAGTCCTCCAGCATGTGACCAATGTACTCAAAACAAAGAGAAAACTCCAGATCATTGTCAAAGCTCCAAACCTAGGATAGGAACTTATCATGACACCATGATCTACACATCCCCATTAGGAGATACTATGCTTCAAGTGAAATGTCCATGGTCTTCAAGAGCAAAGCAACATGCCCAAACTCTAATGCACAAGCAAGAGTATACATGGCATAAAGAAAAAAAACTCTAAACAAACATCTCCTATCAAGCACCACCAGCATCTCAGCCAAAGTCTACCAGAGTCCTCCATGGTTCTAAGATGCTGCACATCTTCAAATAGTGACCATGCAGATGCGAAAGAGCTCTTCTGCACCAACAGGATCTAAGAGTCCTCAAGAAGCATCTGCAACACCAAAGAAGATCATTCACTACCAAGTGATGAATCCACAGTCATTGCTAAAGCTCCCACTGAACTGTCACACCGAGCTTTCCAAGAACCATGACCAACCACACCATCACTGTCAAAATCTTACACTAGCCACTGTATCCAGCTCTCCATGATGCCGTGATTCACATACTTCGGATCCCCATCATTGACTATTCAGGTACTCAAATTCCATTCCTCATCTAATCTCAAAAATCCACGCCAATGCCCAAATGACCATAGACAAGGTTAGCTAACAGATCTGCACTACACGGTTACAACCTCGTGGATATAAACAGTCCACTTCTGAGTTGTCCCACAACAAACATGTAGGTAAGGATAGCCCACAACATTGCACAACTCATGGATGCAACCAAAAGAAACATGCAAATCTATCATTGCACTGGAAACTGCAAAATTGAGATAATCAAAGAGAAAAACTAAAGTAGACAAGCATGACTCAAACACCAGATCAGCAACAGATCTGATTTTCCAGTCACGTCCACAAATCAAGCACCATAGTCTAGGAAACCATCAAAGCATACCACAAGAATGCTGAAAAAGAAACTCATACCAACACTCCCATGTAGAGAAGACATCACACCTCCTCAAAGATATGTTGAACTACAAATATATCATCCAGTCACACCCCACAAGCCAGGATCTAGAAAATAGCAAACAACAGCTCCACACAAAACACAAGTTTTCCTTGACTATGCAAAATGTGCAAAACCACAGTGTTTATAAAACACCCACGTATCTCCATCTTCATTGCTCATCTGGATGAGTCAGGAGTCTGGACACAACCATCATAGGTAACTAGAACAATGAAAGAACATCAAAATGTGTCATAGAATTTTTAGGAAAATCTACACAAAACCTTCAAAGCCAAAGACATGAATCTAAAACCATGCAAGTGCAAGACACAGGCACACAGGAACAACAGGTTCATTTCAGATGAGTTCCAACACCACAGTCATGCACAAGCAAAAGAGAACAAGGCGATCTAGAAGTTGTAGACCACCAAGGTCACTTCATAGCCTCCATACAATCAGAGCACCAGAGAAACTGACTTTAGTGCTAAGTCAAAAAACACTTAGCACAAGCACAACTCTCCATAGCTGATCAATAACACAAGCAAGTCCATACCGCCAGGGAGCCTCTCACATAGACGCCCACTATGAACACCATGCTTCGCTGCCACTCAATCATGAACACATCTCATGCCCTTTGCACCAAGAACATTTGCTGCGAGCCAAGAGCCTCAGACCATGTTGCCACAACATGACCAACTCCAGTCATCTCCAACATCTTTCAAACTATGTGTTGAATCAATGAAGTACACACTTCCACTCAGTGAAGGATCAATCACCAACCGATTTCTCCAAACTTCCTCAAGCTTGCTAGGCTAAGAAATCTTCATAGGAGAAAACCCTGAACTTCAACAACCAAGAGAAGACTTTGATAACACTGGTTGGTATCATCAAGCCTCAACCTCCTCCAAACATGCTCTGATACCACTTGTTGGTATCACGAGCAACAAGCTACTAGCTTTGATACCACTTGTTGGAGATAAGGATTTCGGTCTGTCATTCAGATAGGCATTTAAGACAATAGTGCCTTAGTGATTTCAATTCAAAATCACCCCAAAGACACACATTACTATACCATAAAGTGGAAGCAGGCATAGAGTATCCCCCATTGATCCTCTGAGAGAAGTGAATGCAAACAAATAATAGATTCAACATAAACAGATAACCATGAAAGACAAAACTATGAACACACAGATATACGTGGGAAAAACCCTTTCGGGTAAGAAACCCCACCTCCAAAACATTCAACTCACTTGTACTATTCAGTAACTAAAATGGTTACAATACAAAACCAGATCTATGCTCTTCAGGATATTACATCTTGTTCATCTGGAGAAAGATATACAGGCTACACAAACCAGAATCCCATATAGTTACAATGTACTCAAGACATACTGTGTAGATTACCTTTAGCTCCTCTCAAATGACTATCAAAGCTAGCCTCATGACCAACCTAGCCTCTTGGCCTCATAGGTTCACATCTTACCAGATACTAGAGTCTAAGTGTTCACAGTTGAACCGCTCGAACACACTCAGCCTCTCTCTGATATTGTTCATTATTATCGACCTGCACACTAGAATACATATACTGTGTGCCAACCTGTTCAACCATTCAAGCCTTCAACAGTCATTAGGATAATAAATTATCCACCTGCAAGCTTCGACCATTCCTTGATAACGTGCACCGCTTAATCCGCAAGCATCGAGTTGTGCAACATTAAAACCGGTCACGGACATGTCTGTCAAAATCCATTCAATAATGCAGCCCAATCGCACTCAGGAAATAACCATACCTCCAAACATATCATAAATATCTTTCATGTGTTGCCATCTCATTTGCAGTCGCACCTCTGACAGTCAGTCAAAATAGTCCAACTCAGTCAACTGAGTTTTGAGCTCATCCGAGCTCCTACCGCGTTACCGTCGAGCTCATAAATATCTACCTCGGTATGGCAGTGAGCTCGCCCGAGCTCACTCCGCCATTTACGCACTACCACTTCCCTCACCATTTCACCTCATGATATGGTGGTAAGCCATCCGAGCTCCTTCGAGCTCTGGCCCAAGTCATCACCATGCTCTGTCCCTTTCATTGTCTTTGGCCAACCAAATGCAGTCAACCTGCCACATGCCAACCTGTCATTCGCCTATCGCAATGCCATCGAGTCCATCTTAGTCAAACTCTGCCCCGAGCTCATTCGAGCTCCTACCACACTACCGCAGCCCAGACCAACACGCCTAGTGGTATGGCGGTAGCCATCTTGGCTGACCGTAGGTGGTCTTATCGTGGCCACCGCGGTCAGTCACTTGACTATCTGCAGTACAGCGGTAACCGTCAACTAGGCCACTAGCGGTCTTACCGTGGCCATCGTGGTTAGTCACTTGACTAACCATGGTACAACAGTAACCGCTAGCCAGGCCACTGGCGGTCTTACAGCAACCACCGCGGTGGTGGCGGTAACCGCCAGGACCACCGCAGGCAGTCTCACCGCACTACCACGGTGAGTTGACCCACCGCCTATGGTATGGCAGTAACTGCCAAAGCCAGTCAAAGCCACCGCGGTAAAGGAAAGAATTATGAAGGAAAATGACAATATCGAAGGGGAAACAAGCCAGAACGTTGAGGCAAAAATTCCCAACAGGACATTGACAACCGAAGATCCACTAGTTGATATAATTTCATGTTAAATGGTGGTGCAATCAGTTGGATGAGCAAGAGATAGGCTGTAGTCGCTTTGTCCATGACGGAGGTAGAGTACATGGCAGCGACTCACGCTTGCAAAGAAGTTGTTTGGCTCAGTCGTTTGTTCTCTGATATTGGTTTTAATGCAGGGTAGATCACTATTTGCTGTGATAGTTAGAGTGCCATTTGTTTGGCAAAAAATCCAACTTTCCATGTCAGGACGAAACATATTGATGTGCAGTATCACTTCGTGAGAGATATGGTAGAAGATGGAAAGGTTTCTTTAGAGAAAGTGGATACTGTGAAGAATTTTGTTGATGCATTGACAAAGCCAGTAAGCATGAACAAGTTCAGATGGTGTGCAAGTTCAATGGGCCTTGGGGCCTATGATCGTCAATAAATTCAGAGTCTGGAGGAAGCCTGTAAGTCTTCGTCAAGTGGGAGCATGTTGAGAAAATGTGCCTCAACTTACCGGCTTGGACCTCAAAGAAAGGCTTGACAAATTTATGCCTTATCGCTTTACCTTGGGTTTCTCATTTGGTCGGCTTGACCCTTTGGTTGTCAAGACTTAGTCTAATCGACGAGATCCCGAGGGTTGTCAGAGCAATGGGCTGACGGGTGTGGAGTAGGCGAAATTTTTTCTGCCTTGTTTAATCGATGGAGCGGTTGTTTATCAATAGGAGGCAGTGCTAAGTTCAACCGACGTGCCGAAGACTTGGATCAACGGTTGAGATCAGCTTCATCCAACAGTGCTGGCTGCTTTTGTCGGCATCCAAAGGTAGGTACAGCTGAAAGATTTTTTGCCAAGTAGAATTGCCTATGTGCTCAATGCGTGGCGGCTTGTCAAAGTGGTGAGCAAAGCGAAGAGGAGGTGGGTCCCCCCCAAGATGCTTTATGTGAAGGGTCATCTAGCGGCAGACACTTGTTAGCGCCTCGGGAGTTCCTTGAGGAATCTAGCGAATGCTGCTAGAGATTCCCCAAAGGAGCTCCAATGGCTTCCACGTAAGCCAAGCAGAGTCTGTGAGTGTTGGACACTTGTCAACACCTCGGGAGTTCCCTAAGGAATCTAGCGGATGCCACTAGAGATTCTGCGAAGGAGCTCCAATGGCTTCCACGTAAGCCAAGCAGAGTTTGTGAGTGGTGGACACGTGGCAACCTCGGAAGCTCATTCCGGGCGGACTCATGGGAATCTCAGAGATTCCCTCTTGGATGCGTCAAAACCTCCTGAGTGGTGGACCTATGGCATTTGGAACCCGATAAAGCTAGCGATCGGTGTTTTGGCGATAGCGGATTTCGACAGCCTCGAAATGTGATGGAATGGCTAGCGATAGCGAAGGGAGTTCGGCCGAGTAGTAGAGCAAATGGCAGTGCGACATGTGGTGCTTTCTTATTGGTTATTTTTGCACCGTTGTTGCAAAACAACAATTAATGCCATAAGCTGGATTGGTGAAAAGCGCTATATTATGCAGTTAATATGAGATCGAATTTTGGCAGTTGGAAAAGCTTGAAGTTAGACTTTCTCTTAAACGAATTAATTGTGGGAGTGGCTCGATGCAAGATTGCAGGTGGATCTGATCTGAGATTGATTTGGCATGTCAGTGAAGGTCTAAAATTAATGCACCCTAATCGGTGGTTGGTGACAAACTTGATATAGTCAGATAAGACTCAAATAGAGAGAGAGAGAGTCTCTGAGTAATTAGAGTTTGTGTATTCATTGTATGCCGAAAGTACATTGTAACAGTGAGTGCATGAAAACTCAAGTGATGTTGTGAGCTAACTATCAAAGAGTGAGGACTGTAACTTTGTATGTAATATTTTCTTACTGTAATACAAAGTGTCTTTCTCTTGGTGTGGTGGGTTTTTTCCCAAAAGGGTTTTCCCACGTAAATTTGGTGTTATCTCTGTGTTTGATTTTCTGGTTTCTTGTTATGCATTGTTTGTTCATCTTAGAAGTTAAATAAGTTGATAAGTTGGTTTTTTGCATTTCTCCTCTATGGTCTTAGTGTTGGGAAAGCATTTCCATACCCTGCTTTTCCCTTTCAAGAAGGAGCAAAGCAATTGTATTCTTTGTTTCAATTCCTTCGGGCATTCTTGTTTTTATCAAATTTTAAAATGAATGCACAAAATTCAAACACAAACATGGAGTTGTTGCTCTGATTTCTAGTCAAGCTAGAAATACCCAAATCTAAAAATGTGGAATAACAATTAAAAACTCAATGGAGACACACAAAACTAGGCATGCAATATTTGTTGTTTTCTATTAACCAAAAAATAATGATTACAAAATGCTTTCAAATTGGAAACAACAAACTACAAACTACCTATTACAACTTTTTGGGAGCAATCAGTCGCTCAACCATATCATAAACAATTAGGAGCTACTCATAGCTCTCTATTCTTATTTGACTGGAACTATCTGTTGTTCCTGAAAAACATAGAGCGATCAGGAGAAATCCTATTCACTGCAAACACCCTAAAAAATGTTCTGAGAACATTCCCTGTTGTTACTGCAACTTTTCTTCTTGCTGCTAATCACTTGTT
Source organism: Sequoiadendron giganteum (assembly GCA_007115665.2). Classification (NCBI taxonomy): domain Eukaryota; kingdom Viridiplantae; phylum Streptophyta; class Pinopsida; order Cupressales; family Cupressaceae; genus Sequoiadendron; species Sequoiadendron giganteum. The sequence continues at coordinate 479,267,894 of CM021104.1, forward strand.
ACTGCAAAAATTGATTAACACATTCAACCTTGTTGAGTGGGAAAACATTCCCTCTATTTGTCTCATTCAAAAAATCCCTCTCAAATTCAAAATTACCTACCAACATTAATTGGGAATTCAAAAATTCCTACTACATTCAATTGTGAGCAGTTAGGAACTGCAGGGATGAAGATCTCAAAACACTGCCATTGAAAATATCTCCTTATAGGTAAGTAAAGCAACGACAGGCTCAAGGAAAATAAATGTTTCCAACACTCCCCCTTTGTCCTCAGCCAACAAAACAAGATCAATCCTGATCCAAATCAACTACGCCCAAACTACTCCTTAGGCACTCGAAACTATCCTTGCTCAAAGGCTTGGTGAATATGTCTGCTAGCTACTACTCAGACCTGCAAAATTCTATTTACATTTCACCATTTTCAACTAACTCTCTGATAAAATGATACCTAATTTCAATGTGTTTGCTTCTTCCATAAAACACAAGATTTTTCGTCAAGACTATCGATGAAACATTATCACAGAAGATTGTTGTTCCATCCTCTTGATCTTCTCTCAAATCAGCCAAAATTATTCTCAACCAAATAGCTTGACATGTTGTTACATTTTTCGTTATATACTTAGCCTTTGTTGTTGATAGGGAAAGTATAGGTTGCTTCTTGGAAGCCCATGAGATAGCACCCAAACCCAAATGAAACACATAGCCCGATGTGCTCTTCCTATCATCCAAACTTCGTGCCCAATCACTGTCAGTGTATCACACCAGCCCAAACTCTTTTTCTACTATGTACAACACACCATATCCTTGGTTCCATTCACATACCTCAAGATTATTTTACCTATTTTCCAATGGGTGTCTCTTGGAATCTCCATAAATTTGGTAATAAGACTCACTCCATGCATTATATCCATCCTAGTTGTAGTCAAGTACATCAAACTTCCAACCAAACTTTTATACAAGGTCGGATCCACATTGTTGTTGCAATCTTCCTTGCTCAACTTTAGACCTATGACTGTTGGTGTTGGGGTAGGCTTGCTTTCAAGCATCCTAAATTTCTTCAAGATTTCATTTGCATATTTTTCTTGAGAGATAAATATACCACCATGCATTTGTTTTACTTCTATGTTTAGAAAATATCTCAAGAGACCTAAATCTATCATTTCAAACTCTCTTTTCATGGCCTCTTTAAAATAAAAAATGAGGAAATCATCATCCCTAGTAAAAACAAGATCATCTTCATACAAAACAACAATCAAAATATTACCATTTGTTTCCTTGATGTAAAGAGTGAGTTCGCTTTCGCTTTTGCTAAAGCCATTGCTCATCAAATATGAGTCAATCCTATTGTACCATGCCCGTGGAGCTTGTTTCAGCCCATAAACATCCTTCTTTAGCCTATACACCTTGTGTTCTTCACCTACAACTTCATATCCAAATGGCTGCAACACATAAACATCCATTTGAAACACCTTCCATTTGTGTTGGGCTGCAATTGCTATGGAAGCCTTCACTATCTCCATCCTTGCAATAGGGGCATACGTCTCATCATAATCTCTCCCAAACTACTATTTGTACCCCTTGACCACCAAATGTGCCTTGTGCCTATCTATGCTTCCTTTGGCATTGCACTTGGTCTTGTAAACCCATTTCACCTCAATAACTTGCTTGTTAGGAGGAAAATCAGTTAACTCCCATGTATTGCTCCTCTTTATTTCATCTATCTCCTCATCCATGGCCTCACACCATTTATCCTCTTTCATAGCTTCCTCAAAATAAATTGGATCACTATGAGAAAACAATGCAAAATTCATGTTTTCATCAAACTCTTCATTATACCTTTCATCTTGGTAAATATCCCTTAGACTCTTGGTCTTCTTTGGCATTAGGGAAGCAAGAGTGGGGTCTAAAATTTCACTGCTACTACTGTTCTGCTAAACAGGTCAGTTTCGGAGCGACCGGAAGTGATCGGGAGCAATCGGGAGCTCTCTGCGACCCATTCTCTTGCTATTTGTGGCTACTTTCCTTTATGCTTGTTCTGATCAAGAGAAATTAGGAGCAATTGGGAGTGATCGGGAGCTTGTTTGGAATGATCAAGAGCTACTACAGGCTCCACTGAAACATCATGTTGCACTTCTTGTACATTTTTTCAACATCAGGAGCAATCGGGAGCAGTTGTGCCATCCCATGACCGATCTTCTAAGAACTCCACATCTCTATTGATAGTAATTTTCTTTGTGATTGGGTTATATAGCCTATAGGCTTTGGACTCTAGCTTTGGACTCTGAACAATAACCCGTGAAGATGCACTTCTCACCCTTATCATCCATTTTTTTCCTCTTTTCTTTAGGCACATGTGCATAAGCCGCACAACCGAATACTTTTAATTGCCTCTTGTAGGACTTTCTCACAGACCGCCTTTGTTGGACTTCTATTTATCAAATATACAATTGTTGCTATAGCCTCTCCCCAATATTCATTCGGGAGTCCCTTTGCTTTCATCATGCTTCTTGCCATCTCCACGATGGTCCTGTTCTTTCTTTCAGCCACTCTATTTTGCTGCGGAGTATAACTGGTTGTAAGCTCCTTCTTGATGCCATTTTTCCTACAAAAGTTCACAAAATAATTGGAAGTATACTCTCCTCCTCAATCTGACCTTAGGACTTTGATGAAATGTCCACTCTCCTTCTCAGCCTAGGCCTTAAACACCAAAAACTTATCAAATGCTTCAGACTTATGCTACAAAAAATAGACCCATGTCTTATGGCTGAAATCATCAATAAAGGCCATAAAAAATCTGCTATTATGAATAGATGTGATTTGCATAGGGCCTACCAAATCCATGTGTACCAACTCCAATGGTGCACTTGCCCTTGTAGAGGTGCCCGATTGAAAGTGCTAACTATGTTGCTTGCCCAAAATGGAAGCCTCACATCTAACATTAGGCTCTACTATCCTTGGCAAACCATCTATCATTTTGTTCTTGGACAAAATACTCAAACCAACAAAGCCTAAATGTCCATACCTGAGATGCAATAGCTCAGAGGGATCTTGAATGGTGCTCTTGAGGGCTGCTTGCTGTACATTTTCCATCCATGAGAGGTGCAACAATGGACTGAGATGAGAAACATGTCTCAATCTTCAAAGGAAACATATGGTTCTTTGTCATTGCAACTATTGCAAACACCTTTTTCCTCTCATTCTTGTCATAAATAATGCATTGGCCCTTCTCCATTAGCACTTTGTATCCATTTTGGATTATTTTTCCAACACTAATGAGGTTATGCTTTAACCCAGGTGCAAAAAACACGTTTTGAACCTCCTTCTTCTTACCTTGCTTGGTGCGGATCATGATAGATCATTTTCCCTTAACTGGAACTATTCCATTTTTCCCCATTCTAATTTTATTGTCAATGAAATAAAATAGAATTTCATCACCACTCATGTGGTTGTTGCAACCGCTGTCCAAATACCAGACTTCAGAGCTACCTTCTTCACCAATGTTGCACATAATGAAAGTTGTGGATTGATTGCCTTCAGCCACATTTGAATAAACCACATTAGCATTTTTTTTTGTTGATTACCGTGCTTTTTCCAGCACTCATTAGCATAATTCCCAAGCTTATGACAATAGTAGCATTCAATGTTGCTCTTGTCATTTCTCCCACTCGAACTATTGTTCTTCATGCCTCTTCGGGAGTTTATGAGAGTTGCTTGCTCCCTTAGAGTTGCTTGCTCGTCCCGAGATTTCTCCTCCAGCATTTCCTTGTCCAGATCTGCCTCTACCATGTTAGGAGTCATTTCTACCTCTCCTCCTTCCTCTTGCATTCGATTGAGCTTTAAAAGCTTGCTCTTGGGAAGAAGTAGAAAACCTATTTAGGCATTTCTCATGGGTTTGAACACAAACCATTAACTCATCCACCGTCAAAGTAGAGAGGTCCTTTGCCTCTTCAATATCAATGACAAGTGCATCATACGTCGTGGGTAGACACCTGAGAATTTTTTCAACAATCTTTTGCTCCTCCATCATTTCTCCATTCGTTCTCAGCTGGTTTATCAAACCTGAGAACCTTGTGTGAAACTCTAAGATGGTCTCACTTTCTTTCATCTCAATAATCTCGAACTCTCTTCGAAGAATCTGGAGCTTCACAGATCTAAATTTTTCAATCCCTTTATATCTAGTTTGGAGGGTTTCCCAAGCTTCCTTTGCATACTCAGCTACTGCTATTCTAGGAAAAATGGCCTCTATCAAAGTTGCTTCAATCAAACTCAATGCCTTAGTATCTTTCTTTCTCTACTCCATCAACTCGGTCTTCTAGTTATTTGTGAGAGCTACAAATGCAGCTAGGTCAGTGATATCCATGAACCCATTTATCAAAAATCCCCACAAATCATTCGCAGTCATAATGGTCTTCATCTTCTTTGCCCAAACATCATAGTTCTGCCCATTAAAGGATAGTGGTTGCTGCCAACTCTTTCCTTCATCTCCAACCATGTCTCCTATAGAAAAATCTTCATACCCAGAAAAAAAAAATGCCCTAACTCACGAAGAAATGGGGTCTATGGCTCTGATACCATGTAGAAATTTTAGAAGCTCAAAAGCTTTGATACCATGTCAAAATTTTGAATGAATGCACAAAATGCAAACACAAACACAGAGTTGTTGCTCTAATTTCCAGTCAAGCTAGAAATACCCAAATCTAAAAATGTGGAATAACAAATAAAATCGCAATGGAGACACACATAAATGGGAATGCAATGTTTGTTTTTTCTATTAACCAAGAAAAAAATGATTACAGAATGCTTTCAAATTGGAAACAACAAACTACAAACTACCTATTACAACTTTCTAGGAGCAATCAACTGCTCAACCAGATCATAAACAATCAGAAGCTACTCAGAGCTCTCTATTCTTATTTGATTGGAACTATATGTTGTTCCTGGCAAACATAGAGCGATCAGGAGCAATTTTGCTCGTTGCAAACACTCTACAAAATGTTTTGAGAACATTCCTTGTTGTTGTTGCAACTTTTCTTCTTGATGCTAATCACTTGCTGCTGCAAAAACTGACTAACACATTCAACCTTGCTAAGTGGGAAAAAATTCCCTCTATTTGTCTCATTCGAAAAATCCCTCTCAAATTCAAAATTACCTACCAGCATTAATTGGGAATTCAAAAATTCCTACTACATTCAATTATAAGCAATAAGGAGCTATAGGGCTGAAGATCCCAAAAAACTACCATTGAAAAATAGCTCCTGACAGGTAGGTAAAGCAATAGCAGGCTCAAGGGCAATAAATGTTTCCAACAACTTTGGGTACTCTATTTTCATGCCTTATTTAGTGCAAGCATAGAAGAGTACATCAGAAACTCAAGGATGACGACACACCAACATCACTCAGAATATTCACCTACAAAGAACTAAAAATTGTGACCCATAATTTTTCTCATAAGCTAGGAAACAAAGCATTTGGGTTTCTTCAAAGAAACTCTACCAGCAATACACTTGGTTGTATCGTGATTTTCAATTAATTAATAAATACAGTTGAAGGTGCATTATAAGGATTGGATAGATAATAGTATGACCATGAAAAAATTAGAAATTTTAAAGTAATTCCATATGGAAACAATCACCATTGGAAACATAAATCATGTGAATTTGGTGAGGCTCCAAGGATTCTACATAGAAGAATCTCAAAGAATACTTGTTTATGAGTCCATGGTAAATGGGTGTCTCAACTTTTTCTTGTCTCGCAAGTCCAGAGAAGCGGGCAAGGTGTTGGACTGGAATATCGGATTTGGAATTGGTTTAGGCATTGCAAGAGGACTGCTTTATCTACATGAAAAAATATAGAGATCGATTCATCCATTTCGATATCAAGCCAAAGAATATTCTTCTAGATGCGAATTTCTCTCCAAAAGTGTTTGTTGGGTTGGCAAAGCTTCTTGGAAGAGATTTTAGCAGAGTGTTGACTACAACAAGAGGAATGATAGGGTATTCAACTCTCAAGTGTATCTCTAAGCTACCTATCACAATCAAGGAAGATGTATACATAAGAACTAACTTAAATTCATATTATCTCATGGAAAAATTTGAAACATTTTTTTGTGGACATTGTTCTAAGGTGTCATTTCCTATAGTCACCAAACCATCAACACTAGCATGAATTGCTATGTTGAAACAATGTGAGGCCATAAAAAGACTAGTAAAAAAAAATTCAATAAATACGAAAGAGTAAAAGACATACTAAGTTGAAGGCATGGAGTGACATAAAGATGGTGATGGGCAACAAAAAAGACACAAACCCTACTAGAGCTCTCCCTCTAGTTTTTGCATTCCCATCATAAATTTCACATTTCTATATTATTTCATTTATTTCATTGCACACATTTTTTCTAAACAATATATTTTTATAAATTAATTATCACAAAAAAAAAAATTCCTAACATACTATTAAAGTCTTTTAAATTGTATTATTTTTATGTATAAAAATAAAAAATAATTAATGTCAAGACACATTCTATAGTGAAAAAAGGGGTGGAGTGGTGAAGTGTAATGGCATAAGCATGTTAACCAAAACTCTTACTTTTACTTTAAATTTGATGGTCATTTACATGTCAAAATATTATATTTAATCATGAACACAACAAAATAAAGATATATATATCCCACTAGACTATTCTGGTTGTAGGTCTTGTGCCCTCTTTGATCCAATGTGTTCGCGTGTTTCAACCTTGGTGTTGATGTTGTTAGCATTTATGCCAAGTGACTTAGTGCTCCAGATTGTGTTCCAAACCCCAGCTAGACTAGTGTGCTTGCAGACTCTCACCCTCTTTGCCCCTACTAGGTTGTTGTTCTCATGGGTTTGAATGATTTATTTTGATGTTGTGCATTGAAGTTGGAGATGAGGTCCCCTATTTGTGACCTCACCTAGAGTGGGTCAGGTTAAAAATATCTTCTCACCAAGAATGAATATATATATATATATATATATTAAATTCAAAGATTAATCATTTCTTAAAAAGTTTGATCAGAAAAGAAAAAAATGTGATTTATTTATTTGTTAATTATAGTTTAAAAATTGATGGGAAAAAATTGAATGAAGAAATAAACTTTAAATAATTAAATAATTAACTAAGTTTAAAATATAAAAAAACACAAATAAAATTTTAAACAATGCACATACAATAAAATTTATGTGTCATATATATAATAAATAAAATTAATTTAACATAAAATAAAATAACTCTTTAATAAATTAAATAATTTCAAATTGATATCGTAATTTTCTTAGATAATTATATTTAATATACCTATATTAATTTCTATTACAAATGAAAAAAACTAAACATTTTAAGGTTTAAAAATAAAAAATTATTTATTATGTAAAATAATTTCCCCTTTCTTAAAAAATATTGTTATTCACCAACAAAATAATGCACATTGTTGAGCTATGTTACTAGAAACAAACGACAAGGCCTTGTTTGCATTCTGGCGGATGAAACGTGATTTATGTTTAAGACATTGATTTATGTTTAAGGCTCAAATCTAATGTGGAAACAATCGAGGTTACCTAGTTAAGAATTGAAGCATACCAATGCTCGTGTAGACTAAAATGATAAGGCTTCATGGAATTCATCATGTTAACTATGTATGGCTCCCTTTACATCATTATTTTCTATAGAGGATAAGAAGAATAAGAGTAATGTTGGAAGCATGGCAAGGGAGATGGTGCTACTCATTTTCAGGGAAGAAAAATGTTGGCTATAGTGGACATAATGAAGGATTTCTTAATAGGAACAATAGACTCTAGTGCCAAAGCAAAGGCTTGGAGAAGAAGAAAATATGGAGACAATTGTATACCACTTTTTGTACCGTAGACAAAATAAATAGTGTGAAGATAAGAAATGGGCAATTTGAGCATCCTAGGAAAATGGGAAGTAAATAATGTATACAATGTCTATATAAGATAAGATATTTGAGAAAATGCGGAAGCACAAAAAGTTCAAGATTTTCAAAAAGGTGTGGGGAAATTAAGTGAAACTCACTCATGTTTGTGTAGATAATCTAAATTGTTCTGACTAGCGAACAACACTAACTTTCACCCTTCTTCCCTAAATGATTAAATAATAAATTAAATTGTTTAATTATTATCAAATTTTATATTTGTCTATTAATTAAGTGATTTAACATTATTTAATTAATTCATCCTCAATCATCATTTACATGATTAAACCCTATTTTCCTCTATTAATTGAATAATCTTTAAATTGTTTAATTAATTCACTATATCATCATTTATCTAACTTTATTCCTCTTGATTAATTAAACAATGTAAATTATTTAATTATGTCACTAATATACCCTATTTATCTAAATCAATTAAATTGTTATCATTTAAGAATTTAATTAAATCACTTTCCCCTCTCTAAACTTGAATAATTAAAACAATTATTCGATATGATTAAATATAGTCAACAAAAAATTACAAATCTATTTGTTAAAGTCAAACATGACTTGCACGTTTAACTCAAAAATACTAATTAATTAATTCAATCAATTAATTATCTTCACCGCTTTTATGATTGAACAAATTATGAAAGTTGACTAACTCATCTATTCTTCAATCCACTAACTATTCAATCTATTTCTTCAATCCCACTAACTATTCAATCTATTTCTTCAATCTCACAGAATACTCAACTTGATTTCATCAATCACATAGATTATGCAATCTAAAACCACTAATTCTTCCAGTCTATTTCCTCTCAACGGTTCTCAATCATTGATTGAGATCTTTTACTACAAAATCTCGATTGTTCATCTCGAAACACAAAATCTATAAAATAACCCTCTACCTTCTCACAAATCATCTAGAATTTACATAGGGAAGCACTGTACAATCACCTCTTAAGCATGTTATGACTTATCATCACATGAACTAGTTCAATATTTTACACACATTGAAGCTTTTTCAATGCATAATGGAGGCTTTGCATTGATACAAACATAATTCAACATCAATGCGAATACAAATTCGACATGGTATGGTAAGATTTGGTTGTTTTGGATTCATTTAAGGTTCTTAATTTCTTATTTGATTAAATTCATGGATTTCATTTCGCATTTCATGAGTATGGGTATGGGATCTTAATCTTGTTTTAAATTAATCTTTAGTTTGATTCATGTTTTCTTTTCTTTTTGTATACTTTATTCCCCTTGTTACAACATTAGGCATGCTCAGTGGGACCTCGGTCCTTGACATTAATATTTTCGTGAGTTTATTTTGAGAAGTTGCCGGTTCCAGAATGTAGACGCCTTTTTCTGAAATGTTTTTGATAAATTTTACATGAAAGCTACGGGATTTTCATGTGGTCCTTTCCTCGTTTCTACCACAGTTGCACTTTTCCCAACCGCTACTACAGTAAAGAAGGTTGCTTTTGACCATTTAATTGCAATTGTCTGTAATAGGTCCGCAGTTGCACTTTTTGGACCGCTGTTGAAAAAATCAACCACTATTTATTTATGTAGATAGGAAGTCTACTACTGTATGAAATATTAACGCTATTGTTCGTTTTCTTTCTATTTTAAATCTGCAAGCATTTTTTTATTTCTAATGCTAATGTTTGACTATTTGGTGTTTTGGGAAATTTCTAACAGTAATTGTGAAACCCTTGCAGGAGTATGACACATGTTTGCATGAGAAGAACTAACGGTTTCATTATAGGGTTTTCAAATGGTCTAAGAACACTTCAATTTTAAAAGCTTTCATAGTTATAACACTCTTCAAATTGGTGTTTTTAAAACTGAACCAACAAGTTTTCTTAGTTCAAGAACATTTCAATTGGTGCTTATAAAACTAAAGGTCAACAAATTGAACATTTCAACTAGTGTTTTAAAAATGAACCAACAACTTGCACACTTTAAATTACTGTTTTAAAATTGAACATACAAGCTTTCTTAGTTAGAACATATTTCAATTGGTGTTGTTAAAATTTAACAAGACAAGTCTCATAATTCAATTGGTGTTGTTAAAATTGAACAAGGAAAAACTCACAGTTCACTTTAGTGCTTGTAAAATTGAATGTTCTTTGTTCTGACCAATGCCTTTCATTTTTCTTTATGAACAAATGCTTTTCATTTGTTGAGCACATTAAGACGAACAAGGCCATTAGAAACACTCAAATTTGGGGCTTAAAATTAAACAAATCCATTTTGATTTGTAAATTGCTATATTTGACCGAAGTCTCAAATGCTTTAAATTTGGTGCACATAAAAAATGAATCGATATCTCACATTTCAAATTTTGGACTTAAAAAGAAACTACAATGAATTGAATACCATATTCATCATGCTTGGAAAACCAAGTGTTTATCCTCTCCCCTCATGTCTTTTCACGATCTTGGGTGATGAAAAGAACTTTGGGTTTCTCATTTGTTTTATTTCAAGAATCGCCTTTAGATCGAGCCTGCCTTGAGATACATCCCACGTCGGAGAACTCAAGGTGACTTAGAGTGGTTTTTCCCTCAAGCTGTTATATAAATTAGGTCACGACTAAACACCAAGACCAA